>JABBWL010000449.1:0-41354 GCA_016758765.1 Suillus cothurnatus | reverse complement strand
GATTCTCTTGAGGAGAAGAGGTTGAGGGAGAAGGAGAAGACGTCTGAGAAGCTGAGGGACAAGGATGCGATAGTCAAACGCTGAAAAAGATAATCCTCGACGATACCGAAAAAAAATGCCGATGGTCCCGACTCTTGAGAGCCAGTCTCGAGGTCCTAGTACGTTCAACTTGTTCAAGCCAGGAAAGAGTATCATTGACCAGATCAGCAGTGTGAAGTATTATCTCACTGTGTCAAGCCTCGACTCCACCTTGTCGAGCCTGATCCAGCCTCTGTACTCTGTACTACCATGCCAAGCCCCAACCAATCATGTCAAGCTTCAGTCAGGCTGGGTCAAGCACTACTCATACCACGGCAAATTCTCCCAAATCTTCGCACTGGCAGCTAATGTAAACCTCCACACTTACCTATGCCGCGTCACAGGCTGTCACAGGCGCGTCAATGCCGCGTCAAATTTCAAACCTCATCCATGCCGCGTCAAATTTCAAAGCCCACCCTGCGCGTCAGCAGTTTAAATATTAGTGGAGCTTAGATATATCTTCAGCCCGTCATAATAAACTATTTTCTAACAGTGTCTCCGTCTTAACAGGACTAGATGTCGTACATAGTACTGTAGTTGTCCATAGGCAGTAACTTAAAATCATTTACTAAGCATTCTACAAACAGTGTGGTACTCGAAAAAAACATTTCTCCAGCCTCAACTCCTATGGTCTAGAGAAGAATTGGCATCGGCCATTCAGAATTCTATATATACCATGCCTTTTGTGAGTGCTTGAAGATACGGAGTGCACTGTTTTGACTATTTTCCAGGATCTAATAAAACATATATTCGATTTTTTCTATCCCAACGAGAGAGATAATTCAAAACATCCAGATCAACCACTCGGTGTTGGGAGCCTCATTCCCTGCTATGACCACTCGGGTGCGTCGTTCCACTGATGCTCTTTGTGAACTCAAGTGCGACAAGTAGAACAGGTAATATAATAGCCTATCTACCGGCCTCTGTGCAGACCACTCGGCCTTCACAGCCTTTAAGTGAGTAATGCTTTCATGTCTCTTTGCTTGTCCCTCTGACATTAGCTAAACATAGATATTATAACAACGAGCCCTGCAAATGCTCCATCCCTCCCTCAAGTCATGAGACACCACTCCCAGGAGCTGTTTGATCTCCGCACAGACATAAGGTCTATGCCACACCGGCGTACCCGAAGTGCTAGTGCTTCTACAACCCGAGCGAAATAAACGCCACTGTCCAGATCGACCTTCCGACTCCCTGCGTCCTAAATCTGCCACTGGTGTCCAGATCCGACAGATGATCTGTGGGACCCATGGCCAGATGGAGATTTTGAAAGGTTATTCACGTGGGAGGAGGTAGCCAAAACTAATAATCTCAGTGAACATTGGGCTTGCCAGCCAGGAGGAGGAGACAAGAGGGGGTCAGAGTCAACACTGACTGGTCACAAGGCAAAAAGACGAGACGTATTTGCCTGGGTGTCATTACTTGTGATAACCCTACCTGCGAGGTGGTTACACGTCCACAGACACGCAGGGCTGGCATCATGGGGCAGCTGAATGCATCATGCTCTTGTGGCGGGCAGCTCACACATGTCGACTGTGGTGTCATGTCAGTGCTGTATTCGTTCAAAGGGGGTGTCTACTACATTCACAAAGGTGTTCACCACCACCCGAAGCAAACCCACATATTGCATTCATCTCGTGGCGAACGAGCGAGATTTGAACAAATCGCCTTCGAAAACCCTGCTATGGTCCTACAGCATTGATTGCTGGTCATCACGGCCTTACCGGCACCCGTGAATCAGTCGCAACGATCTCAACTGTGCTTCCTAACCAAGACCGTGGCAAGGCTGAGCTGCAAGCACTCCGTGACAAGTCTACGCTACCGGCTGAAGAAGAAAATGCGCCCATGAAATGTCATCCTTCGCTGCCAGCTGAAGAATGTGCGCCAGTTAAACGTCGACGTGCTTCGAAAAGGGTCCAGAGATGGAGGAAAAGAAACTAGCCATTGGCTGATGTGGCTATTAGTATGGGTTCTCGATGTAGAATACTGGCGCGTCAAGGCTCGTCAGTGCGAAGAAACAGTCATCAGCTGATGCAGCTAGTAGCATGTGTCCCTATGGTGAATAAATTTAACAAAGGAATGGTCATGAAACCGTACAACTTTGTGTGGGAGTCGAATGTAGAACATATGAACATTGCATTAGCGCGTCAGTGCCGCGTCAAAATAGCTACGCCCGAGTCTGACTCCGAGCCATTGCCTTGATTGCTTACCTAATATTCTATTGACCAGAGCCTGCTGTTTCTTCCGTCAACATCCCCACTCCTTCTGACTGTCACCCAGGCGATAAACCTGCCCCTTCCTGACCGACATCTCCTACCGTTCGCGATGCGATACAAAAGGCTTTGCGTTGCGAGAATTTATATCAGCTATTATCTCGTGATACTCGCATCCTGATGTGCTCACCATCGCTGAATGCTACTGCCTTGTCCTTGCGGTACGATACTGATTTTATGAACCTCATATAGTTGAATCCTCCTGATGTGGGTCTGGTTGAATGGTTAATTCACACCTACTGGTTGCGTTACAAAATTACGATCCCACTGGCTGGCCATCTTTTCAACGGTCTTGCTCTTCTTCGTCTCTCAGAATCAGTTTGAGGGAAATCACTTTCACCCCCCGTGCCAGACTCGGCATTCCTGTCTGGCCCCCACGACGACGAACTGGACGGGTTATTCCGCTGTCTGACTTCCTCCTCGTCAATGACGTAAAATGGGCAACGTGATCGACAAGGGAAACACGGTAAAATATCACAGCTTCTCAAAGCACTCAAGGTATGGGAAGACGGGATGGACATATTGACGTGAGGACAATTCGGGCTGGTCCTTTGATGGCCGATATAAACACTTGGAAGAGATGGATTCATTTGGACTGCTTATCATTCGAGATTACGGATTCCATTCATTTGTGCCATATATTATGTAAGGCTGGGTATGAGTTCGGCGAACAGACCGACGTAGTTAGGAGACGTGTTAGTAGGTACACCAAGATAGATATGGAAACATTTTGAGGCGAGGACTTTCTGTGAGACGTTCGGTCGTACTTGGAGCGGGGAATTAGCGCGCGAGACACTGCTAGATTTCCCTGTGTATTTCGCTCTCGATGCAAAGTTTCTCTATAATGTACATGGGTTGTATATACGTTTTCGAGTAGTTGACAGCCAGAATGAGAAGGAGCATATGGTGAACGGTCAAAGCAAGGGATCGTGGAATCTGAGCACAAGGTAGAAAATGAAGAAGATCCGATGCGAAGAGTAGCGCTTTTCGCATCAGTGAGTCACGTTTTGAGCGGTGGTCGGTGCATAGAGGATATACAATCCTTACAATTATGATGACCTTCGTATACGGTTTGGGTTATGGATACCCGGTTAATATACATCCTGGGGATAACTACATTATGTACATGGAATAATTGAACTTTTCAGGCGGTCAGGATTGTGGTATGCGTAAGTGACAACCCATGTACGTAGGTCAGAGTTTGGATGACTCAGATGGAACCATGTTGATGTATACAGCTGATGCGACCAATCGGTGTCGTGTTACGTTCCATACCTGTCAAGCCCACATAAGTTCATGGTGCAACAAGAGAGCTTGTCAGAATCTCACTTCACAACGACCCGAGCGTGCCCGGCTACCAAGGGCAAGTGTCGTGCTCACGATGTGTAGCTTGTCACCCCTGGCACAATGGTTCAGCAAAAATTGATTAATGGGCTATTTGAACGTACGGCACTACTGGTGAATGGAATACAATATTCAAAGACTGTTGTACACCGTATACGCCATGAGCGCCTGTCGAAGCCCTAAGAACGTAAATGGGCGTTGGCGAGCAGCTGAGGTACATATTAGCTCCATAACATGAGTAGAAGAAACATGCAGTTCAATCATCATGGCTAAACAACCACCATGCGTGGTTCCAACAAGTTCATTGGTCATGTCTATGGACGTCCCATGATATGTCAATGAACAAAGTGTATACCAGGAATCTAGGGCACCTTCATCCGCAATCACTTCAAAGACGGTACGTCCTTCGAGTTTGTCAGGCTCCTCTGCCTTTGACAAATAGATGCCTCCGCTAGTCATCCGGGACACAAACTCGGCTGCGAAACCTCTGAAAGGCTTGCCAGTCGAACGCAAGACGTCATGGTGGCTCAGCTGCACCATAGAGTTTAATAATGTAAGTTTTATTTCTGAGAAGCATTCCCTTTCACCCGGGAAAAGTCGATATTGTTTTCTGGCTTCATCTGGAGGAAAGAACAAAGTCACAAGCTGGGGTGTGTGAATTCGCCTGCTAGAGCACTGAGTATTGACGCTGCAAAATCCTGTGCTAGTCTGTTAGCTAAAAAGATTGTAATTTGCGAGAAGGGCCGAGCTGTCGGCGTCAGCTGGCCCAGCCCTAGTAAAACAGGGGCCGAGTAGTACCCAGAAGTGTGAGACATTCGTCCTTATCTTGCATGACTCCCATCGGAGTTCCAGAAAGTATAAACTCGTGAAGTACGTACTAGGCACCATAATCCTCAAAGCTCCGAGTCAGTGTACGAAAGACTGCTCTACTTGTGGCGAATGACATACCTCAGTTTTTCGGTTCTCTCTCTTGCTGGTTGCGCCATACTACGAGCTCCCAAAGTATAACCTTGACTCTGATTGAAGACTGACCCCTTTAATTGTCTGATCTGTGCACAAGTGTGAAGTGGACTTTGGTGATAGCACCAGTCAGCGTCATCGAGGAGCAGTAAAACGCAGCGCGTAGATGTGATCTTGGAAGACGGGGCCGCATATTCCGAGATGGACAACAGGGCTCGACGGGGTCAAACAATTAAGTTCTCTGGTATTATCAAAGCTTCACAAAGGTATGCCAGATTGCCATACATTTAAGACTGTCTGGGATTACGTTCTCGGCAAGCCAGACATGGTGACATGTACGAATATTGCCAAACTTCAAGTTGGAGCACCAACTTGGGCAGGGCGGTGGCACAATGAGGGAGGGAGTGTCTAGGAACAACGAAGCCTACAGCTGGCTGCTGCTTCCACGGTCATGCTTGCGACGGATCTATTGACATAACGTTTGAAATTCCAAGTGCATCTACTTACTGTGTTTTGCATTAAATTGAAGTTCATTCCTTAATTTTGGGTGCAACGTATTTGTATGTATTTGGTGAGTGAAAGTAGTACCGCTGCTGGCATGGCTCAAAGCTTGGATTAGACTGACATGGTCCTGATAGATAAAATTCATTCGATCGGACCCTCCGTCGACGGGCGGTTCGAGGATCAGTTGACCAACATTACTCGATAAACGGCCAGGGAGCTCAGGAAAACGAGATCCGAAAGGCTTCTCCGACTGGCCATGCATAGGACAATAGCGGCATCATTCGGCAGGTAATAATAGGGAATTTTATTGGTGAGGACCTGAAGGCAGAGCTAATGATATCATCAAGAAGTTGACAATACCCCGAACATACCTGCAACAGGATACCGCCGAAGGAAAAGATGTCACTCTGCTTGCTGGACGAGTTGGAGGTCCATCGTCCCACTGTAGTACAAGCAGCTCAGGAGCCATCCATCGCATGTTTCATTTGAGCGTGGACATCCAGGAAGCCTGAGAGGCGCTTATAAACTTGGAATACATCAAGGAAAGACCGAAGTTAGCAACACACGCAGTGCCATCACCATGGATCAGCACATTAGGCTGGAACTCACGTTTCAATCAAGTTGAAACTATCGAGAAGGATCAAAACTGGTACGCACGATATTGCAGACCTGGTATAATATCCCTGAGCTAATATTGCCGTTAGTTCGTGGTCTCCATGAAATACAAAGGATCACCATCTCGAATCGTCTAACGACTCCGAGCGTCAGAGTCGCACCCTCATGCTCTAAATAAGTCATTATGTCCATCGCTAAGAATGGGCCGAAGCCATACTATAACCATGAACATAGGAAGAATGTCTGGATGACGCATACCCCACCGAAAGTTCGTGAATCTCGCACACCACCACTGTAAGTACCGTCCCTAAAGAGGAGTCAGGGTACCTATTGTGGTAGATCCGGGGAATAAGGTTTGCTATCTAGGGGTAGATTCATATTGGAGCGCCACTTTATTCTGGCTGGTGACTATTGACCGACTCGGCGTTCATTCACGCCCTCCCTCTCAACATGACAACCATTCTGAACTGCCCTAACTGCGGTTGGAAAATGATTCCATCGGACATTTCCCCCAGTATGTATGATTCAGTTTATGCTTTTCATGTCGACTCATTACATACCCACAGGTGCCCAGACACTGCAGTCCGATGCGGAGTAGCCGTCATGGCATCTAGAACTTTCCAACCTCGACACAAAATCCAGGGCTGCCCGATTAGTCGCGACTGCGTTGGCGGCTGTGTTCAACGATCGTATCCCGGTTGAGGATTACACCGGTCGGGGATCCCTGGGATGAGAATGATTTCAGCGTTCTGCATTCGGTTGCAATAGAAATCGACATGGACGCTTTCGACCTCGAAACCCTGAAGTGGAAGGTCCCTGGGACGTTTGAAGATGGGACAAACTGGATGCAGGGGTTTGTCATACCCCAGCAGCTTACATGAAAGTAATGAAGGACAAAGCATTGCTTGCGGTGAAGGATGGCAAGAATGTCGATGACGTGTTGGCGCAGTTGGACGATGACCGTGCATATTTGATTAACTTTATAGGTGCTGACGACAAAGACTTTAACTAAGCTTAAGTACTTATTTCCCATCACACTGTACTTTAATACATTGTTATTACCAGGTTTCGTATCAAAGAGGTAGTCCAATGTGATACAATAACTCAGAGTGCTTCTATAGATGCTGCATCCAAAGGGAGATCATACCCTGCGACTCTTACTACGACCGTGATCGCCCCTAATCCTCAGAATTTGCCAACTGCGAGACCCACACAAAATCTCATTCATCTCGACCGACCTTATCAGCGCAAACCACTCGACCAGTTGCTCCGACGTCGAATACTACTCAGAGCGTTCCTGTTGATGCTGCATCCAAAGGTAGCAGACAATATGCGGCAGAGGCCCACGTTAAACCTTATTCCTCTCGTCCCATTGTAACTTCTGTGACTATTCCTCGAGGTTTCAACGTCCGTGCGGTTGCCAGCACTCCATCTGCAAAAACTCATGTGCAGGACCCTCCTAAGACCGGTGGTTCTATTCGTTATCATAGTTTGCTTTTTCTTCTGCTTCTCGTCATGCTTCAGCAACCCAAACCCTCGCATTCGACGCATCCAAACTGTATAATTACCCATTCCGCAGCCTGTTTCCACATCTAATGTCTTCTCGTAAATTTTTTCAGTTTTTAGCAAATTCCAGTGCTCTTTCACGTTTCATCTCGTCCTCTAAGATAGCCGAACCTGTCCATATTGCAGTCTCAGGACATCCATCTACACCTGCTCCGTCACCAGCTCACCTGCCACCAACTATGAATCGTACATTCTCCCACGATGGGTCCGAGATGCTGATGACACCTTCCTCTATTGTACCCTCAATGACGAAGACACCCCGAACACCGCTGACCGATTCCACCTTTCCACATAAAGTAGCTGCGCCCCGGATGAGGCAGAGGCAAGTTTCAACAGAATATAAGCAGTCGAAGAAGAAGCCAGGCAGTTTTGTTGGAGGGTTGTTCAGGACCATGTCAGGGTCTGGCTCTTCTAAATCTCTCGAGAGTCCCGATGCTTGATGTCCAAAGCTATCTATGGAGCAGCACAAGTCTCCGGCAATTGTAGCACCACCCATGCAACACTCTAAGTCGTCTTCTTCGCCTAAGGAATCACGTCACGCACGCTTCCCGATAGGAACCCAGGCTGAAAGAACACTTGGTTGAAATAACATTCGTCGGGGAACACAAGGTGCTCCGGCAGGAAATGTTCCCCCACAAGCATCTTGACAGCAGCATGGTCATCTTCGTCGCGTTCGACAGCAGGGCGTGTCACTGCAGAGCAATCTGCTTTCTTTCCTTGGATATGTATCGTCCCATCGTAGATCGAGGTCGAGTGTCGGAAATTCGACTGTTGCCGAATATATGTACTTTATCTGCTTAGGTCTAGCGTTATGCAATGTCAAGGTGCACATGCATAAGCTAATCAGCTCTTTATGAGCCTTCATTGCCACATTGTTTGGGGCCCAGCAGTAACACATGAGCGAGCTCCGATGAGGATGGATCAACCGTGACATATGCATCAACTCTCGGTGCTGGAAGAGGTTTCAATGGTTGAGCATCGTGATTCATGTGAGTGTAATGATTCTCGCTATGCCAGCTGTTTGTGTATAGTGATACCTTCCGTCAATATGATAGGAGTCACATCCAGTCCCGGTGACATGTTTCCATATTTTGCTTTGGGCGGCATTCTTGTTCTATTTCAACAGACAGAATTGGCTTTATGAGCAGGGATCTGAATAGTGTATCGGATCGTGGCATCGGTGATCTAAAACTAAAGTTTTGCAGGTAACTCCGCAGAACATGCGGCAAGCACCCAGACCGGCCATTTCAGAGACATCCTCGACTGTCCATGCCCTTCTGTGTGCTGTGCTGTTGTGAGGGTGACCATACACTGAGGGTCCTTCTTGGTTCTTTGAAACCTGGTCTCCTACTGCGTTGTGTATTCCATACTTGCATTCTTTTGCCAGTTCTTCATACCCACGTCTACTTTCACGCGTGCAACCACTGGGAGTGCTCAAGCGGATGTGACATTGTTGTGCTAATTAATACTATGCACAGCAAAGGACTTCCGTGCGTTCGTGCGGTTAACATGCTGACATGGCTCGAGTCTTGCAGAGCAAAATGTTGGATACGGTCAACTCGGCTCTGAGCAGTTAATTTCTGATCGGTACTGGTAGATACTGGTTAGTAGCGCCACACCACAGCCAAAATTTTGGTTAACACGGGCATGGCGATGTGTTTATCAGTAAGGCAGTCCTGTCTAATTTATTATACTCGGTCTTGCCATGAGGCCTACAGTCGAATCACCGAATGACCATTTCACGAAGTAAACTGACAACTTGAAGGTTGTGATTAAGTTTATTAATAAACAGAGTAATTACCAACCCGGATGTTTTGCTTTGTGTGTCTCGTATCCTGAATTTGTCTAGTAACTAACAACACCATGTTGCACAACCATAACAGCGACTCCGTTCGGAGGCTCATACACCGCTTGCGAGTGTTTCTGAAGGCGTTACTAGACATATTTCTTTCCCGCTGCGACTTGTACAATATACGTGTCGCACCCTCCTGCGGTTATACTACGTTCATGTAGTATCGCATCCAGGCGCCGGTTCCAATGCATTTATGCAGACAGACACCCAGAGCGAGTTTGCTGGCTCAAGCCAGCCTATAATGATTCCTACTCCGAGCAACTATCAGCCACAGGTCCCATCACTGCAAGGGCCCGCTTCGTGTTCATGCGGCTCACTGTTGCCAGTCCACGCTCTTCCGGCATTATCTAGTTGTACCCTGCAATTATCTTCTACAGCTCCATCCAACTCCCAGAGCCAGTTCGCCCCTAGCTTTGAGCCATTCGTGCCCTCCGATGTGATGCGGTACGATAAAGCCCCATCAATGTGAGTTCTTATGTTCTGACTGCAATCCAGTATTGATTTGACCACAGAAACCCTGACACCAACAAATACGAGTCTCTTGAACCTCTAACGAGAGAATTTTTAGAGTGAGTGCTGCCTTCTTTTGGGGCGAGATAAGTACAAATGGGACGCAGTGTACATCAGCAAGTAGGTGGAACCTGGCATACCTCTATACACCCAGAAGGAGCGCTCTATTTTCATGACCACATACGCGTATGTCATTTACTACCGAATATGGAGCTCGGACTCTTACTGTTAGTAACAGGGTATTTATACGGACTCGAACTTGCAGTACAGAGGTCCCCGGTGCAAAATAGACCCGTGTGTAGATAAAGTACTCGCTCTTATGCCCTCTGGGCTGCAGTTGGAACGCGACAAGATCGAGCTTGTGGTGCAGTTGGCACGGAACCAGAAGACTGGAGCTGAAATTTGCAGATACTATTTTGTTGACCACGATAAGCATCTGCTTTTCTGGCTCCATGAGCTATCCACAGCGAAACTTTATTGTGGAGTTCAGGGCGTCGACAAGCTGAGCCATATCAGTACGCCCTCAACAGTAGATAATCTTCATATTTTGATGGATTGCGTTTCCAGAGTATGCTGTTGAACATCTGTACTGGCAAGTCTGTCATTGTATGTATTCTGTTTCTGTTTGTGAAATCCTCTCACGAAGTGACGGAATAGAAACTGCAAGATTAATGCAGGATTAATCAGGTCCTTCCTAGGCAACACTGCGAGCTGTATCCCAATGCAAATATACTATGCGCTCGACTGTTCAAAGAACTCAAAGAAGTTGTCGTGCATGCTAGCGCTGGTGAGATCCCTCTTCGATTGCATGCACGAGCCGCTGAAAGGAGTGTGCAGAGACCATTACGACAGACGTGTCACTCTCGCCCTTCGATGGTGATGAATTATCGAAAATTCTGGACTTGATCGACCGACTTAAAGGCAAGCGAAAAGGTTCTTTGGTAGCATTTCTAATTCTCCATGCTAGAGAATGTCGATGGTGTTTATTCTATCTGTGTCATTGGTAAGTATCATCATTTCCACATTGCTCTAGAGGGTGATTGTCTAGTAGCCAGGTTTATGCGGTATTTCAGTGAGTCGCGCGTTCCACAATACATCCCCTCTAAGCTTCCTACCAGCCCGAGCTAAATTCTTCAACTTCTGCGGCTCCCTACTGCCCGTCTGGATGCAGACCAGACCGTTTACAAAAAGAAAAAGAAGAACAAGCTAGTCTTAGTTCTTTCATGGGCCTTCAACGTTGCAATGTTCGGGGCCCCGCAGTCACACATGGAAGAACTCCGACGAGTATGGGTCGACCGTAGTATCAACTCTCCGCGCTGGAAGAACTTTAACAGTAAGCTGAGCAATGAATGGTCAAGCATCACGATATATGTGCGTGCCACGATTCTCGCTGTTAGGCTTCTTTTTTGCTTATTCATGCCAGTCAACTGTGATGGTAGCCGTGGATGTCAGCTTTCTGGCCGTGCCTTCCGTCAGTATCCTGGGTTCGGATTCGGTCACAATTATTAGCACGTATCTTTCTATTTTTTGCATCGTTGGATCGTTGGTCGTGTCCCTGTTTCTCACTAGACAGAGTCGGATGTATGGGCAGGAATCTGCCGACACAGCGGTGAGCAAAGAATGGCGATCGATTGTCGCATATTACCACAACAAATTGTTACAGGTCCAATTCCTCAGAAAATGACAGGGTCCGCATTTGGTACCAAAGCTGTAGCAATTGTACATGGTCTTCCGTATGCTATGCTGTTGTGGGGGTGAGTGCTCTGTTATTGTGTCCTGCTTGGCTCACGAAAGTCCTGCAGCATGCTGTATTTCATGCTTGCGTTCTCTTACCAGGTCTTCACGTCTACGCCCACCTTGACGCTTGCGACCAGTGGGGCTGCATGTGGCCTTGTGGCACTGTTCACGCTGTGGCTCATATACGCGGCGAGGGATTTCCATGTTTCGACACGATTGCTTGGATGGCTTGAGACGCTTCGGGCTTCCATTTGCAAAGCAAGAAGTAAAACCCGGACACAGCCTGATATACCCTAGTTAATTTCCAATTCGTGATTTGGTGCACTATTTATATGATGTGGAATATATAGATCCCGGCGTACAGGTGTTACCTGGTGTTACGTGCCCAGGGTACAATGAGAAAATCATGTATTCAGACAGGCTCGGGCTTGCAGGTCAGGACATTACAGTCAGTTCTGGCTTACAGTCAATACCGCTCAATATTACCAATCTCCCATTCGATATCAAAGTTTGACGGCTATCGGAGCTCTTTTATGTTCATTTGAATACGCACCATTTCAGTCGACGTGAGACTTGCAAGCTTCAGTATTGTGAGGCAGGCACACTCTATACAGGATGCATAGCCTTATGTAGCCAAGGCTGCCAACTGGTATTAATTTCGTACAATCTCCAGGTCCCAACTAATCCATTTAGTCGCACGTGTCTACCCGATGCCATTACATACCTCGACATCGTTGTATTTGTGTCGAAGAACAATGACCTTCATAAATCACCCGAACGACTTTTAAGGGTTTAGGGGGGAAATCTTTTTATGTGCATAATTAACGCGCGGGATTTCGGAAGGCGCAGCTGGCATGCAGAAGCGTGTGTTCGGAGGTGTTAAGGAGACCCAGGCAGACGGCCACCCAGTCAAATGTAACCTTGCCAGCGAGAGTGGGGTGGAAAATACTACCGTTGGCGGGCCAACAATATTACGTTGCCCGAATAGTACCTTTACTATTTGATGGCTAGGAAGCTCGCTTCAGATAAATATGCTGCCAACCTGGACACTGCGCGGGCAATCTCGTGGGTAGTCCATCCAAAGTCTTGATGATTATTGGACGTACTTTGATTCTCACAACTAGAAGCGGCTCGTACTAGTGTGGTAAGCTATTAATATCACGACTATCTTGAGAATCTCATCACTATCGGGTTGTTGAGTCAGAGATACGGTCGTACTCCGGCGTTCTGAAGGATACAAAAAAAATCGTGACCTCGGGGAAATTGATAAAAGAAAAATGTTCGTCCCTCTGACGAATATACGGGGCCACGTCCGAAGGAAATGTGGTATGGCTCGCCACCATTTGAAGCACAAAGAACAAATAAAGTAAGCTCAAGAACTTGATAGAAAAAGTATTGGTAACTGCATCGTCTTGATCAGCAGATCTGAAGGGACGGGCCGTGAGAATTTGAAGACCGCTCAGCGGGAGCAATGCTCGTTTATCTTCAAAATACGAAATTCTAGAACTTAAGAATTCGCATGAACCGTCCACGTTTGGGATAGTACCACATATTTCTCGAATGTCCTGAAACAATCACGATTGTTCGAAAGTTTCTTTGTCCTTCTTTGAGTGCTAAAAATAATACTCAGAAACAAAGGACACCGATGTGGCCACATCTGCTGCCTTGGCGCTCAACGGCCACATAGGCGGCTGATGCAGGCGTGGAAATGCTTTTTATTTGTTCTCTGCACCGAAAGCCGACCGATGGTGAAAGGCACCAGAGAAAAGGTGCTATGTCTGCAAGCTGGAGCATGTAAATTCGAACGTGGTATAGGCAAGACTTGACATACAGATGAACCTCAATATTAATGGTGACAGAACGGCACATGGGCGGCGCATGTGCTGGAGCACATAATATGCCTAGCCTGAAGCTTCATGGAGAAGCTATGTACATAGCAGCGTGTAGCGCATGCCTCGCATAAGTAATATTGTTGGAGGCAGATCCGATCTCCTCGAGATTGGTGTGGTAATATATCGTTCTACTGCCTGATGGCTGGCTCGCTGAATTTTGAATACGGCCACATCGCAGGGGGCACATTAAACATCAATGCATGGATTTAATCAAGTGTTCCTCTAGTAAAGCGCACCGCTCTCGATCTTTCGCCCCCTCAGCTCCATCTGGCCAGAGGTGGCCATGTTGCTGGATTTGGTAGTCTTCGGAAGACTTCCGTATCGGTGGCAAGTTCATCTGGATCATCAGTGAATGATCTAAGCGTATCTTTGGCGCCTGTGTGCAGAATAGACAAGCTTCATGCATAATATGTTAGAATATGATGCATGTAGGATGGATTTGTTCACCATGGAGTGTAGTGTGCAAAGAATGTGGAATTGAAATAAGAGGAACAGCTAAAAGTATTTCCGCAAAGGAGGCTTTCCACAAAACTCCGCGAATATGTTGTCATATTCCCACGCCGAAGCAACAAGGTAACACGATAACTCAGTGCATAATTTCAATGCCCGCTCCCACACAGTGGAATTCAGGACCTTCGGAAGTCTGCAGCTTTCACTCACAATAACCCTTTCTCCTCCTCGACGATAGCAATTATTATCGCTCATCTGCTGCTTTATGCAGACTATTTCTCCTCCGAATTCTTCGCGGGGATCGCCTTCGCGTCGCGGTCGCTCTCCGCGAACGCCTGCACAAAGCAGCGCCCCACGCTCTTCAGACGCCTTACCGACCGAATTTTCGAATAAACAGCCTGCTACATTCACTTCTTGTCTGTCAATTCCTGTAGAAGGTGCAGTCCCTATAGACCCACAGGAGGAAATTCTTTCTCCTTCACAGCCCAGAGTATCACAGCAGAGCGCATCCAGTAGTACCAAACGCGCCCCACGTAAATCAAAGACACATGCTCTGGCCGCCCTGCAGAACCACGTGACATCACTCGATAATGATGATGTGACACAGCAGGAATCGACCGACAATTTTTCTGGAGATGGTACTCCCATCTCTGTCTCGCCCACGTTAGACTTATCCACAGTCAAAACGTCGAGCCCCCGAACGCAGCCCATGCGCTCTAAACCTCGTCCGTTTGGATTAGAAGACTGCCCAGTTTTTTACCCGACGTCAGATGAGTTCAAAGACCCTATGGCTTACATCCGCTCCATCTCAGAAAAGGCGAGAAATTATGGCATCTGCAAGATCATCCCTCCCGTTGGTTGGAAAATGCCTTGTGTCACTGATAGCGAGGTTTGTATATTTTTTCTCCGTGACATAGTAATGTTCTTTACAATGATGGCTCTAATAAATTATGTATCAGACATTTCGTTTCAAGACTCGGCTGCAACGCCTTAATTCTATCGAGGCCTCATCTCGTGCAAAGGTCAATTTTTTGGAGCAGCTCTACCGTTTCCATAAACAACAAGGCAATCCTCGTGTATCCGTGCCCACCATCAACCACAAGCCCCTAGACCTGTGGTTACTCCGCAAAGAGGTCCAGAAACTTGGTGGCTATGAGGCAGTGCGTGATCCTCCATTATAGTGTAGCTAGTGCCTGAATAGTCTCATAGGTGACTAAAAACAAGAAATGGGGGGACCTCGGGGCGCTCCTCGGTTACCGTGGCATTCCAGGACTATCTACGCAAATCAAGAACTCTTATACACGAGTTATCTTGCCTTATGAGCATTTCTGCGACTGTGTTCGGAATTCACCAACCTTGTCCACATCTCCGGCTGCAGCGCGCGATCCGCAGCTGAAAACTCATATGAACATCCAGACTGGCACACATCCTTTGACATTTCATCGCGAGCGTGGTTCCCCACCATCCAGCCCGCTTACTTCTACATCTAGCCCATTATCTGAACCCCCTGATGACGGTGATTATAAGGAACGTAGCGGGCCTCGACCCGAGAGTACTGCTGTGAAACGTGGAGCAAGAGTAGCATCTCAAGAAATGACTCGTAAGCCAGTCAGTGCACCCGGCTCGTCAATATCTAATCGTGAACGCCGCCCAGCCACGAGGAAGTCTCTGGATGTCCTCAGTCGGTTATCTCCAGTGTCAACTTCACCTCAGCCCGACGACGAGTACAAGCGCACCTTAGAAGTATGTATCATTTCACCCTTCCCTTTTGATGAACTCACTCTTGTTCAGCTTTCTTGCGAAATTTGCCAGAAGAAGAATCAGGATGAAAAATGTTGCTATGCGATGGGTGTGATTGTGGTATGTTTACTTTATAACCTTAAAATGTGCGCGCGTTTAATTTTTTTTGCCACAGGATTTCACATCTTTTGTCTCGACCCCCCTTTGGCCACCATTCCAAAAGGGCAGTGGTTTTGCCACATCTGTCTTTTTGGCACCGGTGGCGATTTCGGCTTTGATGAGGGCGAGGAACATAGTCTCTCGAGTTTCCAGGCGCGCGATCTTGAGTTCCGCAGAAGGTGGTGGACCTCCCATCCTCCACCGTCTCCATCGGCCGCGGATCTCGATGACCCTACGGTGAATTACGTCGGAAGCACGCTGATATCTGAGTATGATGTGGAGAATGAATTTTGGCGCCTTGTACAATCGCCGAATGAAACTGTGGAAATTGAATATGGTGCTGATGTACATTCGACTACGCATGGCAGGTAAGAGGATTATTATAGATTTTTTCACCGTTCAAATGAATGTTGACAATTTTTTTTACCTCGTCCAGTGCCATGCCCACCCTGGAGACCCATCCACTGGAGCCGGCCTCAAAAGACCCTTGGAACCTGAACAACATGCCTATTCTTCCAGATTCCCTTCTAAGATACATCAAGTCTGATATTTCTGGAATGACCGTCCCTTGGACATACGTTGGCATGGTCTTCTCGACATTTTGTTGGCATAATGAGGTGCGTCCTTGATATGTTTCAGTTATATGTACTGATCGCTGATCAAACTACGCTACAACAGGATCATTATACTTATAGCATCAATTTCAGTACGTAGTGTCCCTTTTCACCAAGTTACTTTTTCTGATCGCTCCTAGTGCATTGGGGTGAAACGAAGACCTGGTATGGTATCCCAGGAGAAGACGCAGAAAAGTTCGAAGCCGCCATCAAGAGTGAGGCGCCTGACTTATTTGAAGCGCAGTCCGATCTCCTATTTCAACTCGTAACATTGATGAATCCGAAACGTCTCGCTGATGCCGGAGTCCGCGTGTATGCATGCAACCAACGGGCAGGCGAGTTTGTTATCACGTTCCCGAAAGCATACCATGCAGGCTTCAACCACGGGGTGCGTTTGGCACGTTTTTTCGATCGATCGCATCTTGATACTGAGTTTCATGGCAGTTCAATTTCAATGAGGCTGTTAATTTCGCGCTCCCAGACTGGTTACCTTTTGGTCGTGATTGTGTTCAACGTTACCGTGAACACAAGAAGCTGCCAGTCTTTTCCCATGATGAGCTTCTCGTAACGATTACGCAACAATCTCAATCTATTAAAACTGCGTTATGGTAAGTATTGAAATTGAAATATTAATGAATTATTCCGTGGAACTTACCGCATTTGCTGAAGGCTGGAGTCGAGTCTCAAGGAAATGACTGAACGGGAACTCTCAGCTCGCCAGCTGGCTCGTGATCGCGGCGTTTGCGAGCGTCTTGAGGAAGAGGACCGCCCAGAAGATCAGTACCAATGCACAATCTGCAAAGCTTTCTGTTACCTCTCGCAGATTATCTGTCACTGCAAGAGCGAGATCGTCTGTGTCGACCACATGGATCAACTATGCGATCATTCACCGGAGGAATTGACGCTCAGGAAACGGTTTTCTGACGCCGATCTCAGCGAGACTCTTGGGAAAGTCGTTGAGCGCGCAGCCGTCCCTGGGAAATGGCGGACGAAATTCAACAAAGTGCTTGTGGAAAGTGACCTTCCATCGTTACGCTCTCTTCGCGCGCTCCTTGCTGAAGGCGAGCGAATCAATTATCACCTCCCGGAACTCTTCGCCCTCCGTAAATGCGTCAACCGTGGCAACGAGTGGCTGGAGGCTGCCAATGCATTCATTAGCCGCAAGCAAGGTCGTAAGCTCACCCGCCGTTCACGTGGCCGCCCGTCTTTGCATGAAGCGAACAGCGCTGTATTTGATGACCGTGATGCTGGAGATAGACCTGACCGTGGACTCAACGACCTCTATGCTCTCCTAATGGAGGTGCAAAATCTCGGGTTTGAAGCCCCGGAGATCGGAAGCCTCCGCACATTGGCTGAACAAGCAGAAGATGTTCAAAGCAAAGCCTCGGCCTTGCTCAATTCCGCCAATTCAGTGGCCAGTCGGGACACTTTCATAGCTGATTGCGAGCGGCTGCTCCTTAGCGCATCATCCATCAACGTCCATCTTGATGAAATAATTGAAGTTGAGAAGCTTGTGTCTCGAGAGCAACTCATTAGAGAGCTGGAGGAGAAGGCGGAGGATTCGTCAGCTACACTAGAAGACATTCGTGGGCTTTTGAGCCGCGCTCGCGCTTGCAGTGTTCCTCTCGAAAACCAGTTCATCCGAACTCTAGAGTCTCGTCAACAAGCTGGGGATGACTGGGAAGAGCGGGCAAGGCAGATATTGGACCAGCCGCACAAGACCATAGAAGAGTTGGACGAATTCTTTGAGATAGACTCTACCATTCCTATCGATGCCACAATCTACGACCGGCTGATGTCCGCTCGCAGTAAAGCGAAGGATTTCGAGAAACAGGCGAAGGCTTGGATATCTCCTGATGGTCAAGGACTCAAGCCCAGGATTTCGGAAGTCATGCGTTTTGTTGCTCGTGCTGAAAAAGACTTCAGCATTCCTGCTATCAGAGATCTGAAGCAGACTGCCGAGTTTGCTTTGGATCTCGAGAATCGATGCGAATCGATTCTTCAGCATCGTTACCAGCACCGAGAAGACACAGACGTCTTTGCGATGATGCGGAAGTGGAGATCCTATGCCCGGGAGCATCTCACCATGTTCTCACTACCCGTTTTTGAGAAGCTGGATGATCAGCTCACTCGCCACCAAGAATGGTTGGAAGATTTGCCGTGGTACTGTCCGCAGCACGAATGCGCTCATGGCCGGGAGATCCTGAATGATGTTGAGGAGTCAACGAGACAGGAGGATGACAAACCCCCCATTGACGAGTACTTTACCTGCATCTGCACCACTCCCGTTCGCCCCCCTCCACCTGGGACTCACTCCGACGCAGTTCAGTGTGACCATTGCTTCGCACGGTTCCATGGCGTTTGTGCAGCTAACGGTGGTTCATGCCCTTTCTGTGATCATCATCACTGGAACGGTGCCATTCACAAGGAACGGAGTTGGCACTTCTGTTTCCTGCCGACCATCCTCCTTAAAGCACCTCCAATAACCAAACATTATTCGGAAGCCTGGAAGCAGCTGGAGATCATTGTCCGTCGGATAGATCGTTTGTGCGAAGTCATCGGCCAGTTCTTGACATATGCCTCACAACCTGGTAACAAACGGGCCGAATACATTCCTCAAGTGCGCCACTACATGCGCAAATTGTACAAGATCCAGTTTGCTGTGTCTCCAAGTCGCGAAGTTTCATACGGTCTCGACCTTGCTGGTCTGCATCGTATCCTCGCTGGTCAACCTCCAGCTGTTCGGGTCAAGAAGAGACGAAGACCGAAGTTTACTTTTGGCCAGGATGTCGACAAGGATTGGGTAGATAATACGCGCTGCATATGCCGCGGTCGCACGCCATACCTCATCAATTATCCAACCGTTGAATGCGAAGCTTGCAGAAGACTTTACCACTCTGGCTGCGTCTTCTTCCCTATAGAGGCCAACGCCAGTGGTAACAATCGATTTATGTGCCCGCTGTGCTGTTTGCGTAGAAGCCGACCGTATATATATTCAGAAGTCCGCGTCAAGCACGTTGGTCAGTAAAATTCATTGAACGTATCACCCATACTAACAGATGGGCAGATAACCAAGATCCAGACACGTATGTCAATACAAGCGCAATGTTGGACACCTTCAGCAAAGATGTTGTTTACACGAAGATGTTACCCCCATACACGCAAACATTATTCGTAGAACTCATACGATTTTCGCCCGGTCAGCCTGATGTCAATAACGGCAATGCACCAGCTTCCCGGAGCGTTCCAGCACATACAATGTCTCACAGTGCTGAACCTGGCCCTTCTACGCACCACCGACATTCGCATATTCACAGCGCTCCTATGCCACTTCCCACACCACCAACACCTGTTTATGAGCTTGCAAGGCAGCCGTCAGCGAACGGACATCACGTCCCACCTCCCCCGCCTTGGCAATCCCGCCCACAGTCACCACACTTGAACAAGAAGCGCAAGTATGTGGATGACACTCCGCAAGATAACCCAGAGCCGCGATCACCCAAGCAACGGCGCCTTCCTCAAACCCCTGTTCTCCCGCCTGCCAGCGCAGCAACTCGTACGATGCAGCAGGCTCTTTCGCCTTCCCTGGCTATGATTGTATCACCAGTCGACACCGAGCCTTCCCCTCGGCGACCCCCTTCGATCCCTCCCCCTTATGCTAGACCACCCTCCTCCCCGTCTCTTAACACAATGAATGGAGAATGCTCTTCTGTGAAGTCAGTAAAGCTGTTGGTTGGAAATCATAAATAGTGTATTGGTTTGGTTTATGCATTTTGGTTTGGTTCTGATAGGTCTATTGTACTTGTTATTTGTTGACCGCAGTTGCAATTGTCCTCACTACCTGACATGCTTTCTATGGAGTGTTGATGTACGTGAATATTATATATGAATGGGAAAAGAAGCGACGTTGCGAATGGGAAATTGTGGGCGATCCTCGAGTTCTCCCGCGAACTCGATGGAAGTCTAGACGCAGATCACGATGACGAGATCGGGAATAAAAGATCACAAATGATGATAGCGAACCAGAAAAGTAAAAGGCCTAGACACCGAGACAAAAACAAAACAAAACGATCAGCCCCCAATGCGTTTATCGTTTAACCATGAGTTTATATGTAGTGTACCCGCCAATGATGCCAAAGGCTGCAAGCGCGGCAAGGATCCCAGCAAACCAGTGGTAGGTGACCTGAAAAACTGAATAAATAGTGGCGGCGCGCAAATAATAGCCCACATACAGCATCATCCTGGCCCGGGACGTGTACATTCATACCCCACATACCTGGGATAAGTCATGAGGACACAAATTATCGACAGTGAGGAGAAGGTACCGACCCGTTACCAAGTTCATAGGGATGAGAACCGTACCCAGTGCCGTCAACTTAGAGAGGACATCGTTGATCTGGTTGTTAGCATCTGTCATTTCGATGGAGATCTGTGCCAAGTAGTTGGAGTGTGACCGGGACAGGATTTTCTCGTAATGATTTAGATTTTGTGTCATGGTTATCAAGTGGTCCTAACAATTCATTAGAATCAATAAATAGTATATGCAGCGTCGCCAGCAACTAACCTGAATGTCAGAAAGATATAGACCCTTTTATAAAGAATGAGTCGTGGCACGAATGACCAGTACGAATAAATAACTCACGATGTCTGACGTCGGTGCCACCCTCCAGTTTTCGTTGCATCTCTTCGCGAGCCCCTTGACTACATCCGCCTTATTACCCATCAAGCGCAGTAGTCCCATGACCTTCTTGCGACATGTTCCGATTCTTCTCAACATGTCACTTTGCTCCGCCTCTTTTAAAATAAGAACAAGTTCATCGATAGAGTCAACTTCGTATTCAATGGATTGGATTAGAGGTCCGAAGGCATCAGTGATGTCATCGATCAACGCATACGAAATCCAGTCTGATGTGACGTTAATGTAATCTTTGAGCTGCTTTATTCTTCGGCGGACATTTTGTGGATGTGGGGTGGGGCGGAAGTGGAACTAGAAGGATTATAATAAAACATTACAAGACAAATGGAGCACTTACAGATAAAGTTCCCTCTCTAAATACAATAATGTACATGTTCAGTGGCTCCAAGTGCATGGGGCTGTAAGGATCCTGATCGAAGCTCCGGAAACAGACAAGGTAGTAGTTCCGGAACAATTCAATCTTTTCGCGAGCTTCCTCCATTTGGATGTCTTCCATGGTCAGAGGGTGGATAGAGAAGACCTGAGGATATGCTTGAGTTCAGAGAATCAACTACTTGCATAGGCAGTACCTTGCTCAGAACCTTCATTTCTTCGTCTGTCGGGCTCAGGACATCTAGCCACCATGTATTTCCTTCGAGCTCGCCATCACCCCTGAGGCTGTTTGGTGGGCCTGAATTACCAGCACCGCCCTTCTCTGGACGACCATGATAGCCCCCATTTTGGTAGTTACCGTTGTGACTAGGAGCTGCAAAATCTAGCGGGCGCTTATTCGTATCCTGGACAGAAGCTGCCCCTTGGTGTGGAGGCACGGGAACGGGAGCAGACCCATCCTTCGCGTCTCGCGGGCGGTCGGGAGGAGCCAGGCCAGTGAACAAATCTTCAAAGGACTGCCCGTCCGCAGGAAGTTCGCTGAGGCTTCGTGCGTGAATAGTTGCAGACAATGCATTGGAGTAAAACGAGAATCGGTATGGTCTGTCATGACCAGGTGTCATAATTCCTGCGGCGTTATATTGGCCTGTCGCTACATTATCTGGAGATGGGATGGCGCTTAAATGCCCATGCCCCACGAGCCGGTTTGGAAGAGTGAAGCTTGGGTCTCCGCCATGGTTCTCAAATAAGGCCATTTTGCCCCGGGTACCTTTCCGGCTTTGCCTAGGGACTGGACTGCTCTGGCTGAGTTTGCGCTGTCGAATATTACTGTGATAAGGGGAGTCAAATGCAGCGTCAGATGGGGTAAACCCTCCAAGTGGGGACGCGGCCAAGTCTGGACCTGTGTTCTGTGCAAAGTTTAGATGACGCAGCCGAAATGCTGGGCCATGTGTATTCGTAGGTGATGATATGCCTAGCTCGGTCTTTTCTTGAGCCGCAAAGGCTTCCAGATGAGCAAAGGCGAAAGCGGAGCGGGATGCATTCACTTGATACACGGGAAGACCCGGCATAGAAGCGAGAGCTTCATCGCGAATCGGTCGATACTCACTTCCCATAGTCGTAAGAAGAGATGGGTCGTGGGTTTGGTCAAGGTGCTGCATCCGCAAGTCGATAGGAGTTGAGGATCGTGGCGAGTGTAACCCGTCAGAAACGCAGCTCACACCATTATGATCGATGTGATTAATTCTGTCACCGCGAGCAATATCCATGTCGTGTTCCTCAATGACTGAGAATTGGGAGAATGGGGGCACTGCTTCAGGGTGAGGAGCCGATTCGTATTGCAGTGATGTTGGAGGCGTCGTTATAGTCTCTCTCCGGGCCCTGGACAAATGCAAAGCCATGTCTACATCCAATGTTCTCTGCCTCTCCCTCACTTCTGGGTCATTCAGATCGTAAGAACAGATAAGCGTCGGCGAGATGTGTGGTCGGGACCCAGATTCCACCACGTCGGTTTGACATGATAAGCTTTCTCTGTTGTCCCTTCGTCGAACGGGAGAAGCGCCTCTGATTGAAGCAGGCGAGGTCGAGAGCACGGTCGTATCATGGAAAGTCGGGGAAGTCATGGGGTCAACCTACGAGTCTGGTCAGCGAACCAAGCAAATTTGTATAACTCTAATTAAAAACGCTAAGAACCGCACCAGATTTGAAGAAAGGTATAGTCAGATAGCTCACCGAACTGATAGCCTGTCTTCAGTTGTTTAACACACTAGTCTTGAACTTGAAGGACAAACTAATTTCCACTCCAATAACTCAGTACGAAAGTAGAGCTGAATCAGCTAATTACGATTGAAGAGCCAGGATAGGCTTACTTAAGCATTTGCCCTTAGGACCATCCAGCACCATCGTCTCTGCATGGAGAACGCAGTCGGTACGGAAACAGCCGTTTAGGGTCCCTCGGTGAGTGGGTTTTACTAAGGGACTAGATGCTGCTAAAGGCGGTGATCACTGATCAGATCTCAGTGAGATCTGAAGCTTCCTATCCCACTGTAAACTACCCTCCCGGTGGGTCATAGTTAATACATTGGGCAGCTGGCCAGTCATCGAACACGACTGCAGTCGTGCCTCGAAACTTTACTCTCCCCAGGTATAAAGGTTGATCTCAGTAGTAGTATTCCTAAACAGAACGAGATGGTCGGCGCGGTTGGGGTACTCTATAGAACTTGAAATTTCTGCCATCCTCGCCACCGTGACCTAGCGTCCTTATTGCCACAGCTAACAGACTCTTATCCTAGGAAACGGGTGACTGCAGCGGGTGTGAAGGACGCGGTCTGCCTCGCGACGCTCTGCTGGACGCTTCTGGCTTGAGCTTCGCTTCCAAGCAGTTCGTTATAACCGGCTGACGGGTCATGCATCCGCGTGGAATTCGTGCCGTTCTCCGCGAGACTTCGGCGTTTTGCTGCCTCCAGCTTCGCTAATTTGAATTGAGGGTCCCAACTCCGTTCGGCTCTGCAGTCTTCAGGCTAATGTCAGTAGCCAATAATTTCACGGCAACCGTTCTGGCAACGTGCTCGTGTCACTGCCGCTCATCTTGGTAGTCATTCCTGCATATGGTACGTACACTTGTATAAACGCTTTATGAACACATTTTTTTTTGCCACCTCTCAGGACTGCGAGCGGAGTCAATATAAAGGTGACTGACGCTATTTGGCAAGAGCCTCTGATCTAAACTTGACCAAATAGACCCCAGGCTGCCCTGCAAAAGCCAAGTACATGGAATCATATGAAGTCTTTAACAGGAAATAAACAACAAGCGCGTGCCCGCGTGCCCGCGGAGAGGACGTGAATAAAGCCCTTGGTCCATGTAAACTTCGGAAGTTAAGAGGATAGGCGTTGTACCAATGAGAGATTTACCACCTATGTGATATTAATAAGCATGGATTCCATGCAATCGCCATGTCGTCGACATCATTGATATATCAAGGCGGGAAGACCGAAATTTGCTGTCAATCCTGATTACATTGCTCCACGAAACAATTTCTGATACCAGAGAAATTTTCGTTGCCCAATTGGTAACTCTTGCAATTTGTTGATCTGAAACCCAATGAAAAACAAATTGCCCATGACAAAAGGTTATAACGTAAAATTGACCAAAAAATAAAAGCAAACCCCTGGCGGGACTCGAACCCGCAACCTCCAGATACGCTTCAGTCGTAGAAGTCTGACGTCATAACCATTAGACAACAAGGGCTTGTCTGGCAAGAGTCAAAGGGCGTCCATGATCCTGAACTTGTCTTCAATAGCTATCGCATGTTCACGACGAAGACCTCTTGAGACTTGCACTGGTTACGGATAACAGTTATATAGTAATAGATTCACTTGAAGTATGTTACAAATAGTTCTGAAGACCTCCACGAACAACGATTAATATTGGCCTTGACTGCTTCAAGAAATGAGAGGATAATGGCCGAAAAGGCACGTATTGGTGGACACACCAGTATACTCGGAAAATTTGTTTTGCTCGAAGCATCTGACTCTGGAATAGTGAGTGTGAGTCATGACAGCAATAACATGGCAGCACGTCGACGAGAAGTATGCCAAATGGAAGAACGGACATTCCATTCAATACTTACACCGATGAGGATAACTTGTATTTGCGGAACGGTTGCTTCCGCAGTTCTTGGGCCACGTAAACGGGAACTCGTGACGGAAAAGACCTCGAATGTTTAAACTCCCACATAAACAGCATAGAGCTATATAGCGAGTGCCACGTAGCATAATGCTACGTAGTGCGTGGGGTCAATTCAATTACCTCGTCATCAAAAGAAAGTTCCCCGGATTCCTGCATGATGGTAAAAAAAATCAGATCACAACGCCCTAGTGTCACACCAATCTGGGCACCAAGTTCGCTTCGTGCTCGTAAAGATCCCATGTTTCTGGGTATAAATTGGATTAGCAAGTTTCCCTTTTCCCCAAACCCACATTCCTCAAACGTTCAGCGTGCTTTTGTTCCCCTACACGCATACGTTCACCATGGAAAGCCGGTCCGTTTATAACGTATGATCATCTTCATTGTTTGCTTCGATTGCGAAGGTTGAACAGGAGATCACCAGGTGTCTCGTCGTAAAGTGTATACTCCATCATATGTATACGATGGCGCCTCGCAGATATCATCAGTCTCATCCGACACTTTCGGGACTTCAGATGAACACGCTGGATGCTGGTCGTGGTGGAGTGGTCTTTGGCGTTGCCTCAGGTGCTGGTGACAGTCTAGTCAGTACGATATCATGATATTTTTTGCACTGAGCTGATCATACCATACTCTTCCACAACTCTTCTAGGTGAAGATATACCCTCTCTCTTATTTAAGCTAGAGCGGTTTGCATCCAGCAGGGATCTGGGTGGTATAAACGGCCAACACACTATGAAGCATTCGCAATCATTCCCGTAGCTACACTCTGAAAGAAGGAACCCGGTGTTCCTTCCTCTAGAGTCGGTCTGCACCAATAGCAGGGTGAAGACCTATATAGACAGTCAGCCAGTATAGTAAAGCACGTACCACTAATTTGTGGGTTAATACCAACTAGGATCCTTCCGTTGGCCCGATATAGTTACAAACCTTGTCATGGATTGGCCATCTGGGACTACTTCCATTGCGCCAGCTAGATAAAAGCACCGCTAGTGTAGATAGTCGCTCAGTACAATCATTATTTGGTAGTCAAATTTCTATGCAAGCAAGTCACCGATTAAGAATGCATGTTGCAAAGGGGTGTTGAGCATACGTTTTGAGGAAATTCCAGAGCCTGGTCGTGCTCCGATTCTGCCAAAAAGGTTAGGATATGAAGACAAAATTCATGAGCTACAAATACAATGCAGATGGTTCTACCACTTATCACTGGTGCATTAGGCATCTCTTGCTAGTACAGCTATCTCTACTTTTGTCCTCAAACCCCTCCAACGTGTCCTCGCCCCTATTTGCTGAGATTCCGTAACAGGTAATTCCGTCAGCACCTTTGCAACGAAGTTCGCGTCCGTCAGAGGGGTCAAATCATTGCGACTGGGAAGTCGCTGCGGTTGACGGTTATCAAGGAATAAGTTATGAGAGGAAGCACTAGACACACCCTCTTAACTCCATCATATGGTGCTTCCCAACCGCTTAATTGTCGTACGACTAACGAAGGATTTGAGGTGAAAGAATGATAGATCCTTGTGTCATGTGTGCGGAAGAGCACATTATCCACACGAAGCGTGAATCGTGACAAAATGAATATACATGTGGGCATGACGCGCTTCAATCCGGGCTAGTCAGACAACAAAAAATCATGGGGTAGCAGCACGAACTATTCGCACGAGAAGGTTGGATGATCCATTATCGTGTAGTTCATCCTCAAAAAGAGGAATCTCTGCGTAGAATAATATTGGATCTGGTCGTGTGAGCTCAGCGAGCGGAATGGAATGAGATGGATTATCCTCATTGGCATCCATCCATTGTATCGAAGGACTTGGTGATTCGATATCTGGTTCAGAATCAGGGTGATGGCCAGGATAAGTTATGGTGTAAGTCCAGTCATAATGCTTGGCTGCGACTGTAACAGGTAATGGAAGGTTCGTTCCAGGGTCTGTGCTGGTGAGTACGTTCAGAATCACATTGGTACATATGCAGCATGAATTTCTCACCGGCTCTTAAGCCAGGCATCTGCATAGCCAACCTTGACTCCACCATCGCCCTCCCCTAGCTCACCTTTTTTCACACACTTGAGGGCATTATGAGTGTCAAACATCATCTTCCACCCGGATGGCCGATGTTCGAGAGACAGATAGTTACTTCCAAACGTCATCTCGGGTAATGGGAATCCCAGCGAAGCTTGCAACGCGTCGCACTCCG
Organism: Suillus cothurnatus; assembly: GCA_016758765.1. Lineage (NCBI taxonomy): Eukaryota > Fungi > Basidiomycota > Agaricomycetes > Boletales > Suillaceae > Suillus > Suillus cothurnatus. The sequence goes on along the minus strand of JABBWL010000449.1, from coordinate 14,114 downwards.
ACGCACTAGATATCGGGTTGGTGGACGCGATTATCACCCAATCATTGATTTCGATTGTACGCGAGTTGGGAGTCTCTGATAGCTTGTGTTGCGGTACTGCAACTGCTAAGGACATGACTTCAGCGAGAAAGTAGTTCTTTGATATGATCTCCTGAGAAGTAGCCGTTGTTGCCGTCGTGGCCGTCGTCGCTGAAGCCATAAAGTGATCAACTTGAAGTTATTGATCGGAGTTTCAAAAGTATAAGTGTAGGTACCCTTGACAAGTGCTCCACTCACCTAGAAGTACAGCGGAGATCATGGAGGGATCTCGTCCAGCGACACCAGAAGCACCTCCAGAAAACCTATGGTCGTCAATATTGGACTCAGTTTCCTCTTCACGGTCAATCCCTTCAAAGCAAGTTCTGCTTCTAGGTCCTTCATCGTCTGGCAAGTCCGTGCTTGCCTCAGCCTTGCTACAGAAACCAGTTTCTGAAGAGAGCAAAGACGAGACACGGTCAGATTTTGCTCTCGGATATGATTGGGCCGATATAAGAGATGACGGCGACGAGGGTGTGCTTCCCATTTTCTCTGTATATGAAACGTGCTAATGCCGCAACCAGACACTCTGGCGCGTCTGTCGGTGTACACAGTACCCTCAGATGCGATAGCCTACACTTCTTTGATACCACACTTTTTACCTCCTCGGGCATCGCTGCCTCACACCCTTGTAATGATCGTTTTGGATTGGACGCGCCCTTGGACATTTGTAGACAATCTTCAGACGTGGCTCATGTGGGTGGAGATATGGGCAAAGGGTGATGGATCTAGGGATCTCGACATCGTTCGTGAAGAGAATCACGAAAGACGTATGCTCATTTGATTGAGACAATCCGATAGCTGACATTGAATTACAGTGCAACATCATTTACAGCATTACACTGAACCCTCCGTCGATACTGTCCCTGCCACCTCTAACATTTCCTCAAATACAGTCCTACCGCTCGGCCCTGGCACTCTAACCCACAATTCTGCCGGTGTGCCGATTATTGTTGTCTGCACCAAATCAGACCTGATAGACGAGGGAAATGATCTCGTGGGCGCCAGCAGTTCCGGCATGGGCGGCATGGTAAAAGGTAAAGGTGGTGAGTGGGAGGAACGCACAGATGGCGTGATGCAGGTTCTCCGAACGATTTGTTTAAAATGTAAGTTTTTCTGTAAACCATAGTGAGCACCTCATCACACTGCTATAGATGGAGCATCATTATTTTACACTACGCAGCAACCTAACACATTACAGGTGCTGAGGCAATATGCCCTGCATCTCTTATTTATCCCACCGGCACCGTCCCCCATGGCATCGGGATCCGAGGCTCCGGCTCCTCTGCGTAATCCATTTGTCTTTCATCATAAGCCAAATACCCTAGACCGTGATCGCATCGTCGTTCCTGCTGGTTGGGATAGTTGGGGCAAGATTGGCGTCCTTCGAGAAGGGTTTGAGGCGAAGGTTTGGGGTGAAGCTTGGGAAGCAGACCTTGATGCCGACGTGATGGAGTCCGAGGATCATTCAGGTGCAAAAAAATTGTACAAGATGCTAGTACCAGATCAAGGCGCGAAGGTGAAATATATTATTCTGGTAATCTGGCATAAAAACCTCATTTTTTTTGTGCAGCCACCCCCTTTACCTCCATTTAATGCCCCCATGGCAGAGCAGGCGTTCCTCGCGAAGCATTATGACGAAAACGCCAAAAAGCCAGACCGAGATCCCCGTGGCGCTTTCCGAAATCCCACGGATACGGCTGCAGCCGGTATTGTTGGGCCACTGGGGAGCAGCAGTTTCAATCTTCCAAACGTTGAGCGTGCCCTCAGCGAGATGGAGGCCGGAATGGGAATGACCAGCTCACTCAACGCCAGCACGACCGCCGATGGAGCGCGCAGACCATCACAAAGAACTGCAACGGGTGCAAACGTGACCACTCACGTTGGACGACCACCAAGCTCACCAACCATCGGAACTTCGCCTAGTTCTACTGGAGGACAAACTCAACATGAAGTCTTGCAAAACTTCTTCCAAAGTTTGCTCAGCTCACGGGACCGCGGTGGCGCCAGCGCAACAGCTAAGAGCACAGGCCCAAAAACAAATGGCAATACTAGTGGCACAGACGATACAAGCTGATTGCATTCTTATGGTGTACTGTAGAGTAGTGGATTTTGTATCATACAACTTTGAGGGGGTGGAAACATTATTGTTGTGTGTTTTCGGAGAATAAACAAATGACCAAACAAAAGCAACCGTCACACCTTAACCCGACCTCCATCAACGGGCAGCCGAAATTCGCCACAGCAAAGTCCGGTCTAATTCGTCTCGCTAACTTGTCAGCCTCGTTGTAACCGCGTTTCCCCTAACACTACAATATGGGTAGATGGTGCGTTCATCTAATCAGTTCAAGTCTATCTAATCACCCATATCCCGGCGTGTAGGACAGCCGAATATTATGACGAAGTTTTAAGTGCAAAAATAAGGAGCTTGGTGTATGGGTGTCCTCTTACTATATAACTTCTCGCTAAGGAGACCTCTGCTCTGCTGCAGCTCCGGAGCCATCAAGCGCCATAGGCTTGAGGAAATTAAACCCACGATAAGCTATGAGCATTTTGTAGAGGACTTAGACGGTGGAGACTCGTTTACCACCTCGTTGATTGAGATTCTGGTCAAGGTGCGCTTCCTTACGCATACCCTTTGTCGACTTCTCACCTTAGCTATAGGAAGTGGCAGACCGACGCCATCGTCAGAGTGCCACTGACCGTGGTCTTATTGGAGATCGCACCGCTAGAGCGCTGAAGAGGTTATCTAACCCAACCACTACCTACAGGGAGCGTTTTACTTGGCGCGGGACGGGTGGTCGAAGAGCAGTGGACCTTTCAGACTACTTGTCGCGACCTCCGGATGAACTCGAGATGGATGAAGAGGCTGATGAGCTTGAGTCGCTAGAGCAGTATGGCCTCGTGCCACTCGAGGGCGCACGCATGAACACCGAGTTGTATGAGGCATACCGGCATCCTCCACGGCCGAATCCTTCAACAACAGCCTACCATGCGTTCTCTCCTGCTTTTTACACCGTACCTGCACCACCTCCTGCTCCTGCGCCAGACTCCCCAAGTGATAGGGTACTTCCTCCTCTACTTGATTCACCCCCTGCTCCACGGCTTGGTGGCTTGACGCTTCCATCAGCGAGTGGCTTGCTTCATACCTCACTGAGTCGACAGCCATCCATTCGCCGTCCTGTCAGGAGCAGAACAGCAGATTTCAGTGACTTCAGCGCACGACGTCGAAATTCTTCGCGACATCTAGCTGATGAAGAGGGCCCATCGAGACTCGATCCATCTAGCGCATTTCCTGGTCCACACGTCAGTGCACCCAGGGAGGATCCCGACCCCTCTTCATCTGGACCGCCGGGCCCAGCCAGGCGGTTTTTCCGCTCACGACGCTTCGAAGTCATTCCCACACCTCGACCTGTTCCCAATACGGGTGAAGACTGGCTCTTCCCACCAGCCCCGTGGTCATCATCCCCATCAGACCGCACTGCGCCCTCAGCACCCGATAGCCAAGTTGGTGAAGAGCGCTCCCAGGCGCCTCGGCTCCGGCGAGGCGGCCTTAGAGCACCTGAATCTATGCTCTCACGGCACATTTCGCCTGTCACCAACGCAGAGCTGGCGCTGAGGGTGTCAGAGGAGATGGCTGCTATTGAGAGCGGGGAAGCCGAACATGCAGAGCAGACACGATCTGTATCAGAAGAGATATTACAATCTATTGGTGGACCATAGACTCGCTAGAGATATGATTTATTCCTGTCGGCAGGATATATGTATTATTTTTACTTTTACACCCACCCCTTGCATATGTTCGTAGCACATGCTAGCAAAACGGTACCTTCCTTAGACGGATCATACTGAACTTATTAAATCGCAAGCATGCTACGTTTAAAGCGTGCTCGGATCTTACTTAGATCTGCATGCATCGCATTCGAACACTGGTCATGTGAATTGGGACTGTAGCCAAACAAGATCCATTCCGAACATCCATGATCAAGAGACGCAACAGACCACAGCCACGGGTACGAGAAGCATCGCCAGACACAGAGCAACCTTCAGAGTTAGAGGAAGACGAGGACGAGGACAAATCACTCCCGTATGTTATGATCCAAGAGCCAGTCTAATTCGGAGAATTAAAACACAGATAGCATCTCGGAGCTCATCGAGCTCAGGAAGCTAAGGAAGTCCAGACAAGGAATCGATGTTTCAAAGTTATCCAAAGGTGATGCCAAGAAGAGGAAGCGCAAAACTGCAGAGGATGGACAAGAGACTGAGGGCGGTCTGAGAGCTGGTGCGAGAGTGGATGAGTGCGTCAACATGACGCTTCAGTGATCGTATTCCGCTCACTCTCAAAACACAGAGAAGAAGCCAGTACGGATGCGAAAGCAAGGCGAGCCGTCCGAACGAGCAACTTTACGCAGCAGACCAATGTTTTGGATGTTGACAAACACATGTGAGTCCGGTCTCTCTCTCAAGTTCTATTGGGGGGTTCTGACGTAGATGTAGGATGGCATACATCGAAGAGAATCTAAAGATTCGTAGTCGTCCCTCAGACCCATCCGAGTCTACGCCTGGGACAAGCGCTCAAGATGAATTTTCTCTTTCCGAGCGGTGGAAAGGAGAGAAGAAAGCTGCAGATGAAGGCAATGTTACTAACAGCATGGCCATGCTAACCGCCATTCCTGAAGTTGATCTCGGCATGGAGTAGCTTTTCTCCCATTCTAATCCATTTGCTTTGGCTGATTTGTGAAATAGCACACGATTAAAAAACATTGAAGAAACCGAGAAGGCGAAACGACAAGTTGCTGAAGTCCGCAAAGAACGCAAGCGACCTAATGATGAGGAGCATCTCGTTGCAACTCGATGTTCGTTGTCTCTAGCTTGCCGTTGTGAATTCACTATTGACAGACCACTCAGTCTACCGGCCGCATCTCAAGCAGAAGTCTGACGCAGAAATCATGCGAGATGCCAAACTCGAGGCAATGGGCTTACCACCTCAAGAGGACAGAAGACCTCGCGGTGAACGTCCACAAATGGCGACCGACGAAGTGGTATGGAGACTTCGGTTCGTCTGTCATAATGATTTACTCATGTCTCTCAGGTCATGGAGCGCTTCAAGAAAAGAATGCGCAGGTGAACTACTACCTTTTTCCTGTGAATGATCTCTTGCTTTGTTTTCAGCATCACCTGGTCGCCTCGAATCGCTCAGTCTCTGGAGAACCTCTTGCTCGTTGTTCGGATTTGCAGACAAATATACGCCTTAAACCCTGTATTCCTTTACATCGCCAAGACCAAATCCTTTAACTTTTCGAAGTTGGGTGTACCATATCCAGTGACTGTAGTGATTATTAGCGTATAAACATGTAGTTTTACTCGCTGCATCCATGAACTCACCAGGATCCCATCCAACCGTGGCCTGCGTACAGTCATCACATCAGTCATTGTTGAAGATTATGGAACGTGGATATGACATACATTGAAGCCCTCAGTCTGGCATCCTGGGTTGCGACCCTCAGTGATATCATTCAATGCTGTGTAGCCAACGGAATACAGGAAAGGGTTCAAGAAACCAAGAGCAGAGTTCCCGGCAGAAAGACGTGCATCGTTCAGCATCGAAACGAATGCAGTGAATGTAGGCGCAGCGCAGGATGTGCCCCCCACTGGTATCTCCTGGCCTTGGTATATCACCAAGAAGTTTACTGCTTGTGATGACACGTCGGGGTATGCCTAGGAAGATATTTTTCACAAGACTTCTGCAAGTTGAGGGATCAACTTACGCGTCCAGTGCTGGAGACGAGGAGTCAATTGAATATATGCATTTGCCAGCTCGTGATGACTTACGAGTTATAGAGACCTTCATAAGTGCCAGGGGCGAGCGTTGCTAAATATGCCAAGACAGCATCATCCTGGTACGAAGGACGAGGGAACTAGTGTGAACGTGTTCTATCGGTCAATAGGTGTTGCGGAAGGCAGAGATCACGTACATAATTACTGAATCCGCCACCAGAAAAGTTCGCCGCAGTCTCGGGGATGTTAACAGTTCCACCGACAGTAGTCACGCTTCAAGTAGCAATTAATGATTTTGGCCCAGTGCTCATTCAGATGACTTACTACGGGCATGAAGCAGGGAACATAGGCAATAACATTGGAGTTTTGAGACCATTATTAGAATAGCACTGGTGCTCGAGAGGCTCGTCAGGGTAGGCAACACCGTCACCCACACCCCCGTCGCCAGACGCGAATATCACCGAGACGCCAAGAGCACCGAGTGCTGCCATACCATTGCAAACACGAGTTGCGTAAGACAGCGGGACGGTTTGCTCGTCATCACCATAACTTGTGGAGATCGATTGAGGAATTGTATCTTGCGAAAGGACATATTCAAGCCACTGAATATCTTAATTGTGAGCATTGAATCGCAACTGCAATCGCTCAAACGCACGTATGAGTAGGGCTCGTTCGTATCACTGTTCGTCAACAAATCAGGTTCAAAAGGGGGCTCGCCGCCGGTGGAGTAGAACGTTCCGGGCGTGGGCCAAGTGAGTCCAAAGCCGAACTGAGTGTCAAGGTTAGCCTCAACGCCTGCTGCTTCATAGCTCTGGTTGTTCCCGCCACCTGCGAAACACAACAATAAGACATCGCCGACAGTAACTCAATCTCGACATACCATTAATGGACACGAAGGTGTAGTTTGAGCCATACGCAGATGGGTTCTGAAGCTGGTAGAATTGCTGAAGATCCATGTTATTGGCAGATTCGTTAAGATAAGCAGTGATACCAAGAACATTGCCGTTCGTGGCAGACGTGTTATAATCCACCGCGTTATATAACTGTCTCAAGCACGAAACAGTGATCGTGTTGTTGCAACTCGCATCAACCTGGTTGCCTGCAGGCCCTGTGATCGTTGGACTAGACAGGCTCGAATTCACAGGCTGCACATAATTGGTCCAGTGTAGCGTGCTCTTGAGAGCCTTGAAACGAGCGAACATGGTAGTCGGCTGAATAAAATCGATGTGGTCATGCAAGATCTCAGGGAGACTATAGCTCGTAGTTCGGATGATGCTTTCTCCAGTCTGAGCATGCTTGTAAACATGATAATCCTACGCATCTAGCAATCAATGCATATCTTCGCAAATGGCATTGACTCGCTCACAGTAGTCAACATCTCTTCTGCGAGACCGACAGGGACACGGATAGTAACCCAATCGTTTGCAGATGACAGGGTGATATCTTCTTCGACTAAGCCGTGTAAGGCGAGCCATTTTCTGACGACATCCAGAGTTTCAGGGTGGGGAGCCATGAGCGCTTCGGTCTCCTGCTTCGACAAGTGCGCCCCGTAACGTGCATGGTTTGGGTCGCTTACTTCCCAAAGGTGTTGCTCGAGTTCTGGGAACTTGGGTTGAGGCAGAGCGATCTTGAGCTCGAGCATGCGATGCTTTGGTGCGGGACCATGCTTATACCACCCACTTGGTGGACCATGGATACTTTCTTTCACCTTTTGCAGGCAACCCTCGAAATGTATTGCACTAGTCAGGGCAGCCACGAAGGGGAGACTAAGCAAAGCGAGTCTCATCGTCAGCATGCAACGGTAGGGGAAAGTTTCAACGTTCAACGTTCAACCCCCACAAGCCAATCAAAGGTGGTATCGTTATTTAATTTTTATCCAGAACAATAAAGCGATAACGTCAGGCAATCCAAATTGGCTGCACTTAAAACCGCTTTTTACGTTACTAAAATTCGTTGACGTACAAGGTGTTTTACTTACCGTAGTTGATTACTTCATGATAATGAATGACCAAAGCTAAATGGCATCAGGCGTCAAGATCGCTGTAGTGATGTGGACCATTCGGTATCTGCCCTTGCGTAGTATGTGAATGTAGAATATGCAGTTAAGGTGCACGTTATCATTAAAGTCCTCCACCCATCAGGAACTCCGTGTGTCATACGGACCGTAATGAGAGATCGCAAATTCGAATACCAATAATCCTAGATGTGTTCTTCTGATACGAACCTCCGATGGTTTGGTAGCTGCAGTCTTGTTCAAAGCTACCTAATGACACATGATGTCACACATCCTTGAATTTTGAATTTCACAAAAGTCTGAGTATTGTTCAAGTCTGCTCAGGAAACTTAGCAGACTCACGATCTGTCTCCTCTAACACGTTGATACCCATCTATAAATCCACTGCAATGCAGAAATAAAATTGGCAGGGAAAGGCGTGATGCCAACCGTCTAATATCAAGATTGAAATGATGGTTCGTCGCTGCATCCGTCGACCTCGACAGAGACATAATGAATCGATTAAAGTGGGATAATAAGTAGTATTTATATTTTTTTGATCAAACTTACCAAGTGAAAAGCTTGTCAGCGTGACAGATACAAAAACAAATGCTAAGAACTGGAGCAGCGCAAGGCACTGTGTGTTGCGCGCCTCTATAATTCGAACTGCTCTTAAAATGATGTCAGTAGCCATCAAGCGAGGCAAGGATACGAGCTAACTGCAAAATAAATCCGTTGAAGTGAGAACGTCCGGAAAATGTGTAGTTTTGTGGCAAGTATGTCCGACTCTGGAGCAGATCTAAGTCTAAGTTCGGGGCCGGTATGAATGGCGCTTCCCGACTCCCGCCCTATCAATTATATGCGCCTGCCGCCCTCATAAGTACCAAGTCACCCGCGCTTGAAGTTTGCCGCGTAGTGCAAAGGCCTCGGGAAGAATTGAAGGCATTTTCGTGGCGGCCAAAGATTTCCCTTTGGAAGTCCTATGTTAAGCCAGGGATAGACGATCTTGTAATCGGCGGAGTACATGACAGTTGATGAATAAAACTCCGACTAAAGCTGGCCGAGCGGCATGCGCGTCCCCAAACAAACTCAGACTGAGACTCTATGGAATAGTCTGGTCGTGAAAGTCGGTACTACTATGGAAAGCCTAGAGCAGAGACTGTAACAGACTCTGGGGAGTTATGTCCAGATCCCGTCTAGGAGTGTGTCAGTCGCTTGACACTGTTTACTACTATGGAATGAAGACAGTCGTTCCTTCTCGGGACCCAGACAGCCTGTAGACTTACTCGGGCAAGTGTATTAGTTTAGGGGCAACTTTAAGCCCGGCGCCCCTAGACCGACGCTAGACTGTCCACAACTCTAGCCCAGTGACTTTCACTGGGGTGGCTTGCTTTCCACAGGTGCCACTTATATAAAAATTGTTCTGTTATAATCCTGATGACACAGACGAGTGAATGTATGTGATACACACACATACATGCATTGTAGATCTTGTCTACCAACATGGATTTCGTGCGTATATATTTTAAGGCATGGCCAAGACCAAATCCTTCAATTTCTCGAAGTTCATTGTGCCGTATCCAGTGACTGCAAGTATGATCAGCATGTAGACACCTCATAACTTTGTTTGCCTTCATGGACTCACCAGGATCCCATCCGACAGTAGCCTTATACAGGAATCACATTAATAATGTAACTTGAAGACGTAAAGCATGACCTACATTGAAACCCGGAGTTCCACATCCTGGGTTGCTCCCTTTGGTGATATCGTTTAATGCCGTGAAGCCAGTGGAATATAAAAGTGGATTCAGGAAGCCAAGAGGAGCCTTTTGAGCATTGATGCGTGCGTCGTTCAGCATGGACACAAATGCGGCAAAACTGGGCGAGGCACAGGATGTACCAGAGACCGGAATCGTCTGGTTAGCATAAGTGACAGCGAAGGATTCCGCTTGTGCTGCCACGTCAGGGTATGCCTACAAACATCGTTGCCGTAAGATTTTTCCAAGATGAAGAATTAACGTACACGTCCAGTGCTGGAGATGGTAAGTTAATTATGTATACTGCATTCGTCACTTTGTGGTGACTTACCAGTTATAGAGACCTTCGTAGGTGCCAGGGGCGAGCTTCGCCAAGTACGAAGAGACAGCAGACTCCTGGTACGCAGGGCGAGCAAACTTATACAATTATAATGTATGGGTCAGAAGACTTTTATGTGGGGCAGGGGTTACTTACATAGTTGCTAAATCCACCACCAGAGAGGGACGCGGCAGTCTCTGGTATGTTGACAGTACCACCAACAGCAGTCACGCTTTGGTCCAAATTAGCCGCTATACTCCTCGATTAGAGAGGTCACTCACTATGGGCAGGAAGCGGGGAACGATGGCAGGAATTTTGTAACGTTGTGTCCATCATTGGATTGACATTTCTTATGGGCGTTAGGGTCGTCATTACCAACACCAACACCGCCATCACCAGAGGAGAACAACAAAGAGACCCCGCGAGCACCGAGAGTCGCCATATTGGCGCAAACGCGGGTCGCGTAGGTGTACGGGACAGATTGTTCTTCATCACCGTAACTGGTAGAGATTGTCTGAGGAATATCATCCTGTGAGAGTACGTATTCAAGCCACTGAAAACCGTAGTCAGTAACATATCAAACTGCAATCGTGATGGCTTGAACACACGTCTGTGTATGGCTCGTTTGTATTATTCGGCGTCGCCAGGGAGGATATGAAAGGGGGCTCGCCACCAGTCGTGTAGAACGTTCCGGGAGTGGGCCATACGAGTCCAAAACCAAACTGAGTATCAAGGTTGGCTTCCACACCTGCCGCCTCGTAGCTCTGATTGTTCTTTCCGCCTAAGAAGCAAGTGAACAACATAACTATCGACGAGGTCCGGACCGCAGCCTACCATTAATGGAGACCAAAGTATAATTTGAACCATAAGCAGAAGGATTTTGTCTTTTGAAGAATTGCTGAAGATCCATATTATTGGCATACTGTTCAAGATAGCCAGTGACAGCCATCTTGTTGCAATTTGTAGCAGTTGTTGTATAGTTCGCTGAGTTATACAACTGCTTCAAGCAAGAAAGGGTGATGGTGGAGTTACATCTCGCTTCGACGGGATTTCCTGCAGGCCCTTGGATCGTTTGGCCTGGCTTGTACGAGAGCGTAGTTTGCGCCGGCTTGTTCCGGTGCAGTGGGCTCTTAAACCCCTTGAAACGAGCGAACATGGTCGTAGGCTGAATAAGATCGACATGATGGTGCAAGATGTCAGGTAGACTGTAGCTCGTAGTCCGGACGATGCTGTCTCCGGTCTCGGCGTGCTTGTAAACGTGGTAAGTCTAGACATACACTAGTCAATGAACCGTAATCTCCGAAGGTATTATTGCCTTCCTCACAGTATCCAGCATCTCTTCAGCGAGACCGACTGGGACACGAATAGTAACCCAATCGCGTGCAGATGAACGGATAACATCTTCTTCTGTCAGACCGTGTAAGGCCAGCCATTCACTGACGATGTCCAGAGTCTCGGGGTGGGGAGCCATGAGTGCTTCGGTCTCCAGCTTCGACAGATACGACCCGTAACGTTCGTGGCTTGGATCGCTTACTTCCCAGAGGTGCTGCTCAAGTTCCGGGAAATTGGGCTGAGGAAGAGCGATCTTGAGCTCGAGCATGTGGTGTTTTGGTGCAGGAGCATGCTCGTACCACCCGTGGGGTGGACCGTGGATGCTCTCTTTCACCTTTTGCTTGCAGCCCTTGAAGGGTGCAGTGCTAGCGAGAGCAGCCGCGAAGGGGAGCAGAAGCAGAGTGACGAACTTCATCGTCAGTGCGCAATACAGGCCGGTACTCGCCAGTATTTCTTGATTTCATGCATTTTTGTGGTACTTACATACGATGGGATCGTACTGACCGAGACAGTGGGATACGTATTGGATACGTGGCCAGTCGCCTCCGACGTACCACTGTCACTGAGCTGGCAAACGAAGCTTCATCATTTACGTGTCGATGAGCCTGAAACCGTGACATCATGTTTGGCCAACACAAGTCCGATTACCCGAACAGCAACATGCGTGTCACTGCCGTAATAGCGTGGGCACTGAGGGCTGAGGCTAATCTCGGAGAAATATATCATTGCAACTTGCCTGTCATATGTATGTATTGTAGAGCATGTTGGAATGGACCAACCTGTGATTAAAAGTTGTGATCCTCCACCAGCACACAAGAGACAGCCTTCTTATATCCATGGCCACAAAGAAAATTTTGTTGGCCGCACTCTTCGCGTGTGGAGCAATGAGAAGCCACCTTACCCCGCTTTTGCGGACTAGCAATAACATCCAGCACGCTCGCTAGGCCCGCCTTTCATGCAACAAGACACTTTTCCTCCAATGCCTCCCATTGCTCTCGTTCAAACGTGCGCGCTGAGAAGCGGTGATAGACGTGTAGAAATTGAGTAGTCTGTGAGAGGTTTCCAAAAGATTCTAGACTGGATCACTATTCAAAGATTATTTGAGATAATTACGAATGACAGGATCATATCAAGAGGACATACAACCAATCACCTACTTCTCTACCTGACTTGATTCAATCTACAGGGTCGACCACTGAATATAACAGGTCATGCCCAACATCAGTGAATTCAATTTGTGATGTTGATCATAGTGAACTGACCCACCAATTTTTCGAGGACAGTGGGGTGGCTTTCGAGCTATGAATGGAAATCTGGTAGGCCACTATTCAAAAACACCTGCAGAAGCGAGAAATGGTGCAACAATATCCAATTGGAGTAATAGATCCACGTCAAACAAGGAGGATAAACGCAATGCCAAGGCTATGGCATCGATAGCTGCGGATTGACCTTGAGAAAGCGTGTAATGATGACCTGGATAAATCAAATGTCAATCACAGGTTGGCTGACCAGCGCATCAATTAGGTAACTGACTGCGCTCTCACATTTCCCATTACTCAATATCTTTTCTGGGGATATATATTGAGGTCTCGAGCTCTCCATTCGCGGTAGTAATGCGATGCAAATAAGCAGGTGGAGAGCTGAATTACAAGGATATGCTATTTAAGATCTGAGCACGGGACGCCGCGCCTTTAACGTGTTCCATCTTCTTTCCTGGGTTTAAGCGGCCCTTGGCGACTCCAATTCCTGCGTTAGTACATCGATTGCATACACATCGTACAATTACATAAGACCAGTAAGACTAGTGTGTATCGGACGAGCTTTCAAAATCTTTTGACCAATGTGGTGAGGTGCTGTGAATGCATATCTCGTGTTGTACTAGTACGAGCGTCCTACTATGTGTCAATCAAATTTTAATGTATTGTTCCCTGACTGGGGTTATTGAATGGCTATGTAATGTAGTACTGGTACACGCAGTTCACGGTGATTAAAATTGATTGCTTGTACCTTGAAGTGATGCAATTCCGGGGCATCAGGCTTTTGACCAGAGTATGACAAAGATTTAGCTGGCTTTATCTCATATATAATATCAAAAATATATATCACAATTGTAGATCACATGATAAGGGAATGGATAGGCAGACTACGCTGGTGGGATCTCCCAATGCTACAATATTGGCCGACCTACAGTACCAAGTTATAACCTACTAGCACATTGTTGTGTTATTGTCAAATCAATCTACTTTTACATAGGCAGCTTCTAACTGCAGAACATACAATCACTGACAGTATGTCAGCATATTATACTAGATTATCATGCTATAGCAAGGTGCTGATTACCTACCTGATATGTCTGGCTTTACATAGGCAGCTTCCGATGGCAAATTCTGTAATTGCTGACAATGTGCCAGGGCATGATATCCAGTTGTCATGCCACAGCAAGCTGGTAATTTTCTACCAGAGACAGCTATTGTTATATGGTATGCTTCTGATGGTGGGACCCACAATTGCTGACTGTGTGCTTAGGCATGACACTAGATTATCATGCTGTGGCAAGATGCTGATTACCTACCTGATATGTCTGGTTTTACATAGGCAGCTTCCGATGGCAAATTGTGTAATTGCTAACAGTGTGCCAGGGCATGATATCCAGTTGGCATGCCACAGCAAGCTGGTAATTTTCTACCAGAGACAGCTATTGTTATATGGTATGCTTCTGATGGTGGAACCCACAATTGCTGACTGTGTGCTTAGGCATGACACTAGATTATCATGCTATGGCAAGATGCTGATTACCTACCTGATATGTCTGGTTTTACATAGGCAGCTTCCGATGGCAAATTCTGTAATTGCTAACAGT
>JABBWL010000448.1:0-41452 GCA_016758765.1 Suillus cothurnatus | reverse complement strand
CTACTTGAATATCGTTAACTCGTGTGCCCCTTAGATGTTTTGTTCACTAACATCAAGCACCTCTTCTTCCAGCCTTGTGACAAGGAACTTATGGTCATTGTGCACATTCATTTGAGAGCTCCTATCATGATCGGAAAGAAGAAAGCACATGTATGTCGCACCGTTCGCAAAGCAATTGCATCCTCTAAATAAATTTCTACAGGATATCCAGTTCTTCCGCGAGGCTTCCGACGTCAGTTTGATGAGACTGGTAACCGGAAGAGAAAACACAGATACGGCGATGAAGATGAAATCGAGATGGAACAGCAAGAACGAAAGCGAAGGCAGATGCTCAATAAGGAGTTCAAGCTTTTTGCCGAGCGTATAGCCGAGGCAGCATCGACGTCTATGGGTGAGACACTTGAAGTCGATATCCCCTTCCGTGAATTGTCGTTTGAGGGAGTGCCATTCCGCACCAACGTCCGATTGCAGCCCACAACAGAATGTCTTGTGCATCTCATCGACCCTCCGTTCCTCGTTGTCACTCTCAACGAGATCGAGATTGCTTCGCTGGAACGTGTTCAATTCTCGCTCAAACAATTTGATCTTGTACTCATCTTCAAGGATTTCACCAAAGCGCCGTTACACATCAACTCGATACCAAGTGGTCAACTTGATGACGTGAAGAATTGGCTAGAGTATGTGTTTCTGTTGTGATCGGTAGAACATCGATACTGATAGAACGCGTTTGCAGCTCGGTCGACATTCCTCTTGGTGAAGGCCCAGTCAATTTGAACTGGGGCCCTATCATGAAAACCATCAACGAGAGCCCGTATGATTTCTTTCAGCAAGGCGGTTGGCGAAGTTTCCTCGGTGGGGGTGATGCCGATGTAAATCCTTTGTTGCGATCGTCCGTGATGGGGGCTGAACTATTGTTCACAGAGTGATGCAGACGAAGGTTCAGACAGCGAATCCGAGTTTGAGGCAGATCCTGAGGAACTGCAGTCTGAAGAGAGCAGTGCCGATGCTAGCGAGTATGATGGCTCAGATGCGAGCGATGACTCAGGAAGTGGTTCCAGTTTTGATGATGATAGCGATGACGGTGACGACTGGGAAGAGCTAGAAAGGAAAGCCGCTAAATGTACGATATTAACCATCGCCCTTCTATTTTGATACTCATTTGCAAACTCAGCCGATTCCAAGCGAGCCGCTGAGGCAAAGGGAACTCGCGGAGACTCCGATTCGGATGATGACCGACCTAAAAAGAAGAAGGCTGCTAAACCCAAGGCGAATGGTAAAAACAAGAAGCGGTGATCCTTGATGTGGATTTATCCTGATTTGTTTGCGATGAATATTGTATCGTCTTTGCATTTTATTTTCTCTGTTTGCTTTCGGCTGTACCATTATTGATTCAAGTTGACGTGTCGATATGTGTATATAGTGATGTCATCGGATGATGACTCCGTTGAGACTGGGTATTGTGATGGAGTCATTTCCCTGTCAAACTCAGTCCTCCTTATCCTCCACAGCAGCTCGGCTATTGAGTCTCGCTTCTCTGAACAACAGTACGCCTGCTATAGTTGCTCCGGGGCCAAACGCCACTGAGGATAGTATGTGCCAAAGGAAGAGAGGCACTATTTCCTTCGCACCCCGAGCGAACCAAAATGTCACAAGAAGGGTCGATCCTATCCCGAACACGGCATCCCACTGGATAACAGCAGCGACTCCTTCGGGCAAGGACAACGGACGCTTGCTCAGTGCCAACTGTGGTACCAGGATCTCTGGAATTGCTGGATGTCAAGGAAAAGTGGCCACGTGTTATATGTGGAAGATGGCAGAAGTGACGAATATGAGGCCATACATGGCTTGGATGGTAGCGTAGCCGGATTCCATATAACGGGAAGAAGGACGAATGATGAGGTACACAAATTGAGCAAGCGCCATGATGATGGGTAGCCTTGCCACAGTGCAGTGGATGTGGTATCTTGGAATATGACCATATACACAGTCGGGATAATGTAGCCGGCTATTAGAGCAAAAAATAAAGCTTCGGCACTGCCCTGAGTGATTTTTGTTGCACGGCCTTTGACGGGGCTACCAATGGCCGCTCCACTCAGAATGAATGCAACATAATAAATTGGCATGATGACTGCAAAACTGAAAAGTTGGAAGAGCACTCCAACAGCAGCGGGCATACGAAGGAAGATGGAGCGCTTTTCACGTGCAGCCTCGACAAAGGGTATCATCGTCACTGCAGCGAGAGCAGTCATGAGCTCTGCTACGAGAGGTCGGTATGCAGGGTCTAGCAGGGCATGAAAGAGCGTAACAAGTGCACACATGCGATAATCGAGGTTAGGATAGCCTGTGTATGCAGGCGTGAAGGGTACCCTTCCGTTCCAATTGGGGCGTTGCAGTGGTCGGCAAGTTGCAGTCCTGTACCACTTTGGTACATGTGACGCTCAAACACAACTTGCTTGGCAAGATATCCCATTGGGATGAAGATTGCAATAGGTAAGACACCTCCTGACAATCATCGTAAAAAGCCCATGAACCAACAGTGACTAGCTGAACTCACGAAGAAATATCTTGGATGCCATATTGTTACAGCTAAGATGGTAAAACGTGGAGCCTTGGCAACTTCGAGATGTTTAAAATTGAGGTACCTGATCGAGAGATGTTACAATGTGTCACGCGATGTCACAAATATGAATGCGTGTCATTAACAGTACGCGAAGTTATAGGCGTCGTGTCAACGTATTAACTGCACTGCTCGAAAGATTAGGCTGTCCCAACAGAATTTTGGTTGTAACAATCCATGACCATTCCTGCAACAAGCTGTCAGGTATCGAAGAAACATGTCCTGCTGTCAGAGATCTTGGCAGTGACTTCGGTCATGCGCAAGAATTCACGGTGGGCATCAGGAGCTCATACACTCACAGCAAGAGACTCCGCGTTAGCAAGAGACCTCGGCCTGCGTAGGTCAACACCTAGTACAGACATTCAAAAGAATGGGAGGCTCTCTCAAGAAGCAGACCTGATGGGCGGCTTCCAGCAGTTGAAGCGTACGATCTGGGACGTCGATGGTAGGTGCTTACTCACTGCGCATGTATACCCATCTTCAATCACTTTAAACAGATATTCAGGCGCTACCCCTGCCTGGGCTTATTGGTCCCTTCTTTGCCCTAATTCGTTCACCTCTGTCTAACGGACCCATAACGTCTGCTGCACTCTCCGCCCTCCCACAGCTTTTTTGTCTGCAACCTTATATCTGCAACCTCGCTGTCCTTAGAGCCCACGCTCGTCGAGCTCAGTAGCACGGTTTCACACTGCAAATTCGAAGCCAGTGATTCTTCAGGAGACGAGGTTGTTCTCTTGAAGATCATGACCGTGATACATGATTGTATTGTCACAAGTAGTGTGGGTGCATTCCTCGGAGACGTCGAAATCTGCGAAATGTTGGAGACTGTCTTGACGACAG
Organism: Suillus cothurnatus; assembly: GCA_016758765.1. Lineage (NCBI taxonomy): Eukaryota > Fungi > Basidiomycota > Agaricomycetes > Boletales > Suillaceae > Suillus > Suillus cothurnatus. The sequence continues at coordinate 37,995 of JABBWL010000448.1, read as the reverse complement.
CATGCCAAATGAGGCTGAGTGGTGTGTCACAGCCTCTGTTCATCCAAGGTGTTCGCTTACCCCACATGTTTCAGAAATTCTGCGTCGATCTGCTGAATCTACCATGGTTTCTATTGTCAGGACCATTTTTGGGCGTCTGCATACTCTTAATCCTACTGTTGAAGAAGCTAGACTCCTTCTGAATGAGGAGGAGCCTCAGCATGGGGAAATCAGCATGTCTGTGTCTACCAATATCACTGATGCCGATGATTCTCCTCTGCAGGCACCAGAAGGAGTGACCTCGTCCACACAGCAGAATGCGGCTTCATTAGATGATCCTGAACGTTCTGCAGCACTTGAAGTCGAGGGCCCGCCCCAGGCACTTTCGCCGCCGCGACCGTGTAAGCTTCCAAATCTAGTATCCTACTTCCATAAACTCAACGTAATGTAGATGGTCTACCAGCTCTTTTGGAACTGCTTCGTGTGCTTGTCAATATTTTGGATCCCAATGATCAAGTTCATACCGACTCAACGCGCCTGACTGCGCTTGGAATTCTCAATGCTGCTGTCGAGACATCCGGAACAGTTATGGGCGACTATCCTTCCTTGTCAGCCCTTATTCTTGATCCTGGATGCAAATATCTTTTCCAGCTCGCACGCTCCGACAATTCTTTGTTCTACAGGCTGCTTTACGGACTATCACGACAGTATTCCAGACCATGCGAAAACACCTTAAACTTCAACAAGAGCTTTACCTTGCCTTCAGCATTGACAGGCTGGCAGCTCCCCCGCAACTGAAACCTATAAGCTCCAAGAAGAATAACCCTACATCTCCACGTCCCGGTACCCCTGCAACTGGAACTCCTATCCTGGACCAGTTGATACTGAGCTCGAGCTTGATAAGGGGAGTCCAGTTCCATCGCGACCCCCTGTCCAGCCGGCCCGTGGAGATACCCGCGACTTGATGTTGGAAACCCTCAGTCAGCTCTGCCGGCATCCCAGCTCTATGGTCGACCTCTACGTCAACTATGATTGCGATATAAACTGCGAGAATCTGTTTGAACGCTTGATTGAGTTTCTCACAAAGGTCAGTCGTTAGGCAAAACTTGCGCGCTCGTCATTGAGGTCCTTGGCGATGTAGGGTGTATACCCATGGCAGTATTCTTCGGCGTCGGACGCACAACAATTACATTCCCAGTATCTATGTTTGGATCTGTTGCTTGCGTTCGTGAATGACATGACAGCACGAGCTGAGGGTGTTTGTACATTCGCTGTCCCACTTTTTTCAATGTTCTGATTCGCTTTCAACTTTCAGCGAAGGACTATGGCCTTCCGTGAGTACTCATTGCTTCCATCCTCAACTATGCAGGTCATAACACAGCGCAGGATTTTATATTGCCAGATTCATTGATGCAAGACAAATCTAGGAAGAAACTTGTTCTTACCGGAGCAGCGCGGTTCAACTCTAAACCAAAAATTGGCATTGCGTTTCTTGAGGAGAACAAACTCATATACTCTGATCTCTCCCCAGAGGTATCACGAACACGCAGTCTTGCTATCTTCTTGAAGAGCTGCACGCGTTTGGACAAGCGACTTCTAGGAGATATCTCAAAACCAGAATTTGGAACTTCTGAAGGAGTTTCTTGGGTTGTTCGACTTCAAAGATGTATGGCGGTTCCCATCTATATATTCATCGCACTAATGAACAATTGCGATGCGTAGAAACCAATCGCAGATGCCATGCGCGAGATTCTGGAGACATTTCGACTTCCTGGAGAAGCTCAGCAGATTGCTCGGATTACAGAAACTTTTGCCTCGATCTACTTTGCATCTGGTCCAGGTAGAGTATTGTCCTAAACTCGAGAGTGTGCAATTGTTTGTTCATCGAATTACAGCAGAAATCAAGACGGAAGATGCGGTCTACGTGTTAGCGTACTCCGTGATCATGCTCAACACTGATCTTCATAACCCACAAATACGAGTCAGGTTTTTTACTTCTTATACGCTTTTTTTATCTTACAAAGCTACAGAAACGCATGACGATAGAGGATTATCAGCGCAACCTGAGAGGCGTTAATGACGGCACTAACTTCTCGCCCGAGTACCTGGTGGGCGACTTTCTGGTGTTGAAGATATGTGTAGCTCACTCTCAGCAGCAAAGCATTTATGATTCCATACGCAAACGTGAAATTGTTATGCCAGAAGAGCATACTGGCCAACTCGGCTTCGAGTACGCTTGGAAAGAACTGCTCGCCCGTTCACGGCAATCGGGTAAGTCGGTCATGCAGAAATTATGGTTATAGACGTAACTGGATCCCTCATATAGGTCCGTTCTTGATGTGTAATTCGGCCTTGTTTGATCTTGACATGTTCAAGACCGTTTGGAAACCATTGATATCTGCCATCGCTTACGCATTTATCAGCTTTGATGATGACTATGTTATTCAACGAGCCATTTCTGGTTTCCGTCAATGCGCCACGTTGGCAGGTCATTTCAATCTTCCAGATGTTTTCGTTTCGTGGGTTTCGCTTTCGCAAGCGATAGTTTATTGTCTGAGAATCTGCCGACGCAAGTTCCTAATTATCCAGTGGTCGAAGTGGAGGGACAGTCCGTCACGGTCTCATCGTTATCAGTCAAGTTTGGTACGAATTTTAAAGGCCAGCTGGCAGCCGTCGTGCTTTTCAATATTGTGAATGGGAACGGAAATGCCCTGCGCGAGGGCTGGACGCAAGTAAGTTGACACGACAGGCAAGTATATCCTTTGCTAAACATGAGATACAGATCTTTGAAATGTTCCAAAATCTGTTCATGCATTCATTACTCCCTACACGCATGCTTCAAATGAGGGACTTTTTAGGTGGTGTCACAATGATCCCCCTTCGCGCGGTCAGCATTCGCGACCAGCGTCACGTAGTGATGGGGGGGTTGTTGTCGGCGCTATCTTCATACCTCATGACTCCTACGGTGCCAGCTCCGACAACCTAGTTCCTGAAGCTACAGATACAGAAGTGGAGAGCACGATGTGCACTATTGATTGCATAACATCATGGCCGGTTGGATGAGCTTTATGCTCAGACTATGTGGGTCTTATTCGACCGATGAGCTTTATTTTCTTAAAACTTTGTCACAGACAACTTGACTCAGAGGCACTCGTTGGCCGCAATCCGAGCACTGGAGGCTCTTGCTCATGAACGGACAATCACGAAGTGGAAGCAAGAGTCGGATGAGCTGACCACCGCATTCAATACATCATTCGCAGAGATGGCACATTTACTTTACCTTATGATCCGCGTCCGTTTTTCTTCTCGAGACCATGGTCAGCATAACCTGTCAAACCTCGCGGTACATCGAGGACTTATGGCACGTGTTTTCATCTTCATCGAAGATCATTTTCTAATTTCCACTCAGGCCGATTCTATTTGAGCATCTGTCAGCATTGTTATCGTCATCTACGCACTATAGCGTTCTGCTTATCGAGCGTGCCGTCGTTGCATTGCTTCGATTGTGTCTTATTCTTGCTCAAAAGGCAAGTCACTTGTCTCCGCATTGGCCTGTGTAACTGAGTAGCCTGCGTAGAAGACACTTCGAGATCAAGTCTATGTATCACTCGATTTGATTGCTGGGCTTTCCCCAATAGTTGCCAATTCTGTTGCCGAACAAACTGTTGCAGGCGTGACTTTGATTCTTCAAAACCGTGACATTGTTAGGTACGATTAGTATTATCATACCTGCGTATCTACCCTCACCGATGCCAACAGCTCGCAAACTGAGTGGAACCTTGTCTTCGCGGCCCTTCGGTCAACGACTTCCATCCAGAGGCTGCTCGCTCAACATTCAACTTGGTTTTGAGTTTTGTCACAGATGGACAGTCGCAGTGGATGACACCAGATAATTTCAATGGTCTGATCACAATCTTGGATGAGTTCGCAAACTCCGCCGGTCAGTCTATCATGGTTCCCCAGAAGGGACGACGAGTGCCTTCGCAGCCACCACCCAAGTAGGCGCTTTTGGTCTATCATAACCTGCCTACTGATATTTATCCAGCGCACCGCCTATCGAGCGCGGGAGGCGAGCGATTGATATTCTTTATGATATGAAAAGGTTCATCGCACCTTTTGCTGAGTCTGCTGGTCTGCAGACGGGTCAAGGTATGTGGGCACTCGTAACCACAAGTCATTCTTGACAATCGCCCGCGCAATACAGCCTGGCGCCAATACTGCCTGCCCTTGGCATTGTCATTAGGCAGGCAGTCGACGAATCCCTCACGACTTGTCCGGCACACTGCTATCAACCAACTTCAACGTCTGTTGCTTGGTCCTCGATTTGTGTATGACGAAAACGATCACAATCAAGTCGAGGAGATCTTTAACAGTATCATCTTCCCCCTTATTGATGAGCTCCTGAAACCGCAAGTACAGCAATTCGATCCACAGGGCATATCGGAGACTAGGTTACGAGCCTCGGCCTTGCTTTGTAAGGCATTCATGCACTTCGAGGTCCGGGAGAATCGCACGAAGTCAGATATCAGAATTTTGTGGATCAAGATTCTGGATCTGCTAGACAGACTAATCAATGCCGGGAAGACTGAGCAGCTGGTAGGCCTTCCATCGATATTTCACACGTCATTTGGTTCTAAATGATCCTAGTACGAGGCCGTCTCGGAATCTCTCAAGAACGTGGTTCTTGTGATGAATGCAGCGAACATTCTTGTCCCACCTTCCCAGGAAGACCAACGTGACGAACACCAGCGTACCTTATGGACAGCCACGCAAGCCAGGCTAGAACGTTTTCTGCCAGGATTTCTGACAGAAGTGATACCAACTCCACAGTTACAGTTGCAACATTCAACGCCCATCCCAGATTCAACCTCTGCAGTGCCTGCTACGGTACCTTCTACAGCATAGGGCACATTTACATACACAGAATTGCTGCTGCTATAATAATTTAATTTAACACAAAGAAATTTGTTGACAGCATCAGAAAAATTTCAATTTGGATGTTCTACGATGTTGGTCGTCAAAACACGCACGCCTCATACAGTAGATCTACTAACCTGACACGCGAGTAGATAGCTAGAATTGCGACTATTGGCGCAACAGTATACCCGATAAACCGCACCACTGGCTGGCTATGGGAGGTCACCCAAGTAGACCACGCACCTCCAAGGTGAGCAGTACTCAGGAGAAGAAGGAATAAGACATAGCCAGACAGCCTGCGAAACGTGTTAGCAATCTTCGCTGGCATCCCCCATGTTACCCACGCTACCTGTGGTATTTCCATAACTTCTTGGCCTTCATACCGCCTCCAAATGCTGCACCTCCATACCACACACTTCCGCCGCCAAGGATCACTTGTCCCACGAGCCACCCGACAGAAACAAGTCCGAAAGTCTATGATAAGATGGTCAAAGAATTCAGAAATAGAATATAGACATGCCTACCCCATGCCAGGTCGCGAAATGTCCATGTCCTAGGTTAAATTTCTCGATCTCGATCGCTAGGATGCCCAATGCGACGCATGGGAAGCCAGCGGCAAGCATCACTTTCTGGTGTCGTTGTAGGCCAGCTGCTTTGGTTTTGGGATGTGCAGTCGGTTGGAGTGTCAGGATCCCTATCGATAAGTACTGAAGTGAGCTCCAGTCATACTTTGAGTTCCAACGGTCGAATACGTGCCATAGGTGAAGCAGCCGATACCTGAGCTCAGGAGGAGCGGGTGGATAGGGAACCACCCCATTGATGTAGGGTTGTTGGTGAACACAGTGAACCAAGTAATGCATACGAAGATCTTCAAGTTGAATTAACTCAGGGGTCAATACACGAGGTTCTCCTCACCAGGATGGAAACCTGTCATAACGTGAAAGTGAGTGACGCCCGTCGCCAACAGCGTACGAGGATATACACGTACGAGTGCTCCATGTGCAGCGAGTTTGTCTCCCCAGCGTTGCTCAGATTTGTTGGTGCTGTCGGAGCCCATGGTTGATGTCGGAAAAGGCAGATCGTCCTCCGCCGCTGTTTCTGGGTTACCGCTGGCATCTAGTAGTCTGTACTGTTCTTCAAATTCCGTCACTTCCGAGTCGTTGGAAGTATGCTCTGGCATGATGGAGGGTGGAACGCCAGTTTCTATGTATGTCACACGTTCTAGACGCTTTAAAAGCGTGGCGCTGCTATCTAGGCGCTGCTGGACCGGTTGCAACCAGAGTCCAGTCTAGTCCCAGTGCCACTAGCAGTCTTATAGTGCCACGTACTTACCGGCCCTGGCTGGCGCCAATGGTACTGCGGCATGCCTAAAGACCAATTCATCATGTGTCCAACTTAACCGAATCCTCGACTCTTAGCTGAGGGCTCTGTCAGCATACCTTCGAACACCGACATATTCCCATAGATATCATGGCGTCAGTCTGTCACAAAGTGTGCAAAGCTCTGCCCCGGTTTTCTCCCCAACCTCCTTACATAAGCACGCCCTGGGGCACAGTCAGCACTATCTGTCGGGGACTCGGGGTGCGCTGGTTGCAAACGCTTGTGCGTCTATGTGCGCGCTCGCTCGTGGTTTACTTCCTGTTTCCTCATTCCTCTTCAGTTGTGTCAGATGCCGACTTGCTACTGTTTCAGTGTACGCGAAACTTCATATTCCTTTCTTCAAACAGACCATCAAATAGTTAGGTTCTAGGTGGGTACATTAGTGTCACGGTGTGATGTCCCCTCAACTCAAACTCTGATCATCACGGTCATGCTGACGCCAGACCTACCTGGCATTAGTGGGGGACGGCCGGCAACATGCAGTATGACGTTTTATCGGTCAAGATTTCTTCCAGCAATCCAATGAAGCACTTACTCTTTCCCCCTTCTTGTGTGTTTATAATATTTCTCCAGGATACAGAGCTCCTGGAAGGGGCTTTTCGTCTGCTCGTCAGGAACTACGATAACTTCCAAGTAGGCCCTTTTTCATACTATTTCCAGCCATCTGCTGAATCGTCCCCCACTAGAGGGATTATACGTGATGCATGATACACCCGCGTTTTTTTCTCCAAATTTTGTTCTATCGAGAGATACTTCTATGCAGGATATCACACTCCAGTCTACAGGACCCCTGATGTCCTTTCGCAACTCCCGATTCTCAAATGCTCTCATATGAGGCGTACCTCCACCAGTCCGCCGTTCACGCCGGCCGTTTTAGACCTGCAATCTGTGTGAAGATGAGACGATTTTGTTATAAACTGTTGTATGGTGTTTGCTAAAACGTACTCGGTTGCTGGGACAAGCTAGTACAAGAATCGGACGGTATGCAGTAAGAGAGTAGTTTGATACATTTGGGGGTTTCTCGCGTACTTTCCTGACTTCCTTCTGCGACGAGTTTCTACACTAACCTTTAATTTCATTTCGGACCCAAATCACAAGTGAATACACTTTCACGTATGTGGCTCTGAAAATAGTTTCTCGACACGAAGAGAATTATCGACGTGACACATTGTGCTTGCAAACTGTGAAGCCTCCATAGACTCTCGGATATCACTTTCCCGATATCAAACCATCCTGATGGTCTACGTTAGAAAGTTACCTATCGCAGGGACCTGCCTATGATGTTCGTCTTCTGAAGAACTCTACATATGATTTCCTGACGGAACATTACGGAAAAACAGCTTGTGTCATATGTCCGCAGTCATCTCATTTCTCTTCGACAGGCGACGAACATATATCATCAACTAATTCTCCACGGACTCAGGAAGACATTGACAGTGATAGCTAATCACTCGAACTGGAGAAATGTTCTTGATTGGGACATCTACATAGGAGGCATAGTTTCACTACCTTTTCCTGCGACGGAGGCAAGGTTTACCGCAACTTCCCGACTGATCTGTCAATAAGGTGAGGATCATGTTGACGCCTTGGTCACACGAGCCATGACAAACCAATATATGATTCTAGGATGAGCATACAGTTTTTACGAGGCGAAACGTAACTTGAGGGACAAGTACTAAATCAAGATCTGGCAGCATTCAATGGATGTATGTAACGGCCTTCTCAATCGTATGGTGCACATCCGAATTCATTCATGTCATGGGTCAGTATCCACGCACCTGCTTATCCAATGCCGACATCGTTTCCATCCATATTCTGGCATACTAAACTAACATCGATGAAGATGACTCCGCCGCTTGTCACAGCACCTTCTACATCTATCCCGCTTACGGGGTATGCTGGGTTTCTAGAAGGACGCGAAGGAGCGGTGGTGTGCTTACGAACATGGTCCTGGAAAGCGAGCGATGAGAGTATTGTGGGAGACGGGCCGTCGATGGGTGTGGCTGAGAAACGTTATCCTATTCGGAGACAGGAGTCCGCGACAACCCGAGTAGCTTCATCCTCCTGGAGTGTTTCGACAAGCTAACAAGTATAAAAACGCAAGGGAGACATGGGTGTGGTGGTGGGTCCTAACGGAAGTTGTTGGAGTTCGGGAACTCGGTACGCAAGCACCGTTAAAATTATGTCATGGTAACTTAGGTCCTGTGCGCGTCAAACTACCGCGTTTCTAGCCTTGTTTTAGCCTAGTCATTAATTCATTGGTCAGGTGAGCTGTCCGCAGCTAGAACGCGGTGTAAAAAACGACCAACCAATTTAAGCTGCCACTCATGACAAAACCGAAATGCTTCGATCAAGTTACAACATCATATTATTCCATTATTGACCACAGTATTAGTGAGTACGTATAGCAAACGAGCAAGATACAACGAATATGAACAGTGACATGACCGGTGAACGCAGTCCGTAAAGAAACATGAATACGACTATAGAGTGCAGCAGAGAAGGTTAACAACAAAAAACATTCCAGGCTAGGATCACAACAAAGCAACTTATCAAATAAATGCACAACACCGACTGTCGTTCATCAAATAGTCTAACGGCCTTCGAGTGCCGGCCAGGAGCCCTCCGCTTTCCACTTATCCACCACTTCGCGGAGTGCGTCGTGCGTGAACTGCGGACGTCTGAGCTTGTATCCCACAACTTTCTTGATTTTGCTATTGTTATAGGAAAGTTTGCGTCGTGATAGTGCCCACAGGTCCATATAGGCATCGAGCGGGGTCTGTACAATCGGAGGGTTGGACGTCTGAAGCATTTCAGTCCAGGTACCAACGTGGTGCTCGTTGATTTCTTCGACGACATCGTCGAGTTTAAGCTTCGAGATGTTAGCAAAGCCTTTGTAATAGTGTAACACAAGCATACCTTTGCCAAGGCATTTTCAAAGAACGAGTAAAACTCAAACGTCGTGCCGAAGAATTCTGTGATCATGGACCCGCCTTTAGCCATAGTCATCTCTGAGTCATCAACCTGCGAAAAATATGAGACAATATAAACTCCCGAAGCGAGACATTGCGCACCAAGTTAAAGACAGGAGCTATAGGTTGTGCATCGGGCATGCACGTGCCCTCGATATCCTTAACTTTGGATCTGTCATTATGGAAATAGATTTTCTCTCCAGCAGTTAAATTTGCCTGTTGACGGCCAAGTGAAGCAATCCACTCTGCACATGCCCATAGACCGCCTGAAACATCATCTATGTGAACTGTATTGACGCCGTCTTTTCCCGGGCCCCATCTGAAACGTGAATGAGGGGGATTTGAGCGGGAAAAGAGGTCTGAACCCACGGTGTTTTCATTGGTTTGTTCATGTAACCGTAGATGGACGCAACGGTGATCACTAATGGATCTATCAAGAACGTTAATCTCGTGTCGTCAGAAGAAAAAAAAAGAGAAAATGAATTTACAGAGTCCGAACTCGACGTAAGGGCCATATACAAATCCAATTCGCAGGATGACAAGAGGAAGGCTGGATAGCGAGTCAGAAATGATACCCTGGGTAAGAATTCAAGAACCTACCTATCAATAGAAGCCAACATTCGAAGCGTTTCATGCCACCAGACATCTAATGGTCGTACAGGCTTAACGTCTTCCTTCTCGTCATGCGGACCCTTGTCTGATGTTTCATACACAGGTTGCTGTAGCCGTACGTAAGCATTGACTTTTCTACGTGCAGCCTCCAGACCGATGATGCGAGCGACGGTGAAAGTCATTTTGATCGCGATCTAGAATGGTGATGAGAAGATTGGTCTATTTTGAGAGTAGAAACAGGTCATACAACTTCACTGCGGTCATGATTGGTCTCACCAGTGAGATCGAAGACGTATGAGTAGGGTGCCTTGCCTGATGGGGGATCAAAGGCAGATGCGACCGCAGCTTGAAAGAGATTATGAATGGTGAAATGGAATGTAACATGAGTACATACAAGGAACAGTTAAATTGGCTTGCCGATATTCGACATCTGGTTGAGCCAGGACTTTTGGGAACTCTGCGCCCAGATACCTAACGAATCGCCGATCAAAATGAGACGGACGTAAAGTGTGATGAAATTTGCGCACGTTGTGGGTGGATAAACGGAGAATCTATCGACGATACGAAGGTGCTATTATAGACAGATAGAACCGGTGAGTGAGATGAGTTATCGATGAGAAGCAATCGGATAGATCTGACATACCGAAACGAGTCTCTCCCCCTCGGGTGGGACTAACAATGCTGCGAGTGCTCGTGAACATGTATTTAGACCACCTGTACGGGGTGAATTTGAAAAAGTAATTGTGAGCGCCTTGGGATCGTGGACAATAACGATGTCAATTACCGAAGATGATAGCGCTTGGTTTTTGAGACATGTAGTGGGCACTGCTGATGATGGTGAGGAGGAGGGGAGGAGAGGGAGAGTGTGGCGTGAAGGGATTGGAGGGCTGATTAGTTTCACTGACAGCGATTTCGAGGTTAGGATGATTTATATGCCAAAGTTTTATACTATGTTATTACTGTACCCGACCGCGTCGCGGAGGCAACCTCGAGAGAAAGAAGCTCCCTTGCTCTGTTACGTAATCTATAAACTTTCATCCGAAGAACCATAAATTTAAAAAAGGAACCGCGCCCCGGAAGATTTTAGTCATCATCATATCGGATTCCATGGACGTCCTCTCTGAGATGACTTGAAGCGGCTCACCGTTGTCAATAGCCGTTAACTTGTACTCTTCAACAGATATTTTCGTGGAAACTTGATTTCTTCATCAAAAAAAAACATATTTATATGTTTTTATCTCATATTAAAATATCAGGGTCTACTACATGGGTCCGATTGACAACTTGAATTAACTCCAGTTTCAGACATCGCCGCGAGCGATCATCGAGTGACTCGAACTCACCAATTCATTCGAAATAATTTTCGCGTCCCTATCTTATGTCTCATCAATGATTACGTATTTTCGTTGCCGCCGGAAGGTACTAACCTAATAGAACCTAATCGAGCTTGTGGTCACTTGTAGGAGCTTGTAGGCACAAGTAAAATCCTCTCGTCTTGACCTAAACGTTAATTATCTACATTCTGCACGGATATAATCTCATAGTATCAACGTTACATTGGTAAGTCCGCATGATCCCAAATTTAATCCTCTCCTCTCATTTGTTCCAGGCGCTCGTACACAGAAGAGAAGTCCTTTTGTGCCAGATCCGGTCGATGCCTTAACGTTTCGGCATAGAAATTCTGCGCAGACTTTCCTAGTGGTAATGGGCTATCGGTAGAGGCCGCAACATCAGTCGCAAGAAGCATGTCCTATACGAGATTCAGGAAGCACATCTTCGCCGCCGGGAGTCTAACTTACCTTTAACATCAAAGCAGTAGCAAATCCACCCTCATAATTACGTTCGCATGGAGGAGACTTGTCAGCGAGCGAATACGGAACCGGATTATTTACCGACGAAGCCCAGCAACCGCCGGTAGAACTGTTAATGACCCCTGCAAGTATGCGCGGGTCCAGACCCAGCTTCTGTCCGAGCAACATTGCTTCGCCGACGACAATCTGTTGCACTCCAAGAACAAGGTTGTTACATATCTTGGCGCCAAGGCCAGCGCCCGATGGGCCACAATAGATAATACGATTGCCCATGTGAGTAAGGATCGGCTGCGACAACTCAAAAGCACCCTCGGTCCCGCCAACAAGAAAAGCCAGTGTGCCCGCTTTAGCACCTGTTACACCTATTTGGATAAAGTTAAGCAGGGGTGCGGGGGCAGTGTACAACAATAGTACGTACCGCCTGATACGGGTGCGTCTACCATTTGCGCCCCTGCAGAAATCACCTCCGCCGCGACGTTTCGGGCAATTCCAACATCTAGGGTTGTAGAGTCGATGAAAAGAGAGCGCGCCAACTCCGCGACGCTGAGAGACTCTAGCGCAGAGATGACCCCGTTTGCTTCAGAATAAACGGTCTTGACCTGAGGCGAGGATGGAAGCATCGTCAATACTGTTTGAGAAGCATGCACTGCCCTAGATTTCAAGTGGCGATGTCGTAAAGGGGGGAGCCACACAATTCGAATACAGGAATGGGCTTACTCTTTGGGGGTGAGAACAATGTCGACGTGGGCCCCAGGGAATTGGGCCACAAAGTTCTGCCGGAAGGTAATCGCACTGGATGGGAGCGCGTCGCAAACGACAAAGTGGGCATCAGGTGATTCTGCGAATGTCTTCGAGAAGAAGTTGAAGGCCATCTCTGATCCCATTCGACCAAGACCAATGAATGCAGTGCTCTTGGCACGCACAGCTTGTCGTTCGAGTGACTGAAGGACTCTAGCAGTATGTCTCATGGTAGAGTAACGTTCGGGAGAGCCTGAGAGTGTTCAAGTCAAGGTCCGACTCAGACGAGTACCCTCGTGATCATTTCAAATCATGTGGGGAAGCGTGCCAGATTTGCACGTGATTATCACGTGCAGAACTGTCATTATGTCAGCTACACGTCTGTCGTCGTCTTCGCTTGGTCTGGGTCGTTATTACAGTCCTTTGGGACAACATCTAGCGCGGAATCACCAATTCAAGATGCTTGCAGCCGCGACTTCATTTTTCTCCCGAACAGCCATATCTCAGTCGTATAATATTGCCTCGTCACATGGCAGCAGGCCCTCCACACCAGGTCCACCGGGATCTTCAAACCCGCTTCCATCTCCAGTGTTGCCATCCGTTAAAGTTGGTCTATGGAAAGTTCAGGGTGCATCCCACAAAGTCACGAACAAGAAAGTATCCGTATGGACCCTTGACAAGCGCATCGAAATGGAAGGACTGGGCCCTATATCCAGGGAGCGGGTCTTAGAGGTTTTGAAGGCAGAGGTATATTTACAATGTCAACGAACCCATCGCTTTCTGCTCAGTTGTCGTCCTGTAGGCAGCAGCACTAAGCAAATTGCGCCATCCTTCTATCTTGGGTAGGATTCACGAAATTCCCACTACGTACACATTTTGAGCTTATTGTTCACAAAGAAATGGTTGAACCCCTTGAAGAAACAAGGACCGAACTGATATTTGCAACAGAGCCGGTCCTTTCGTCACTTGATCTCTCGATACCACGTGGGTCTCGCCATACGCCTCTCGTTGAGCTAGACGAAATCGAAGTCCGTCCGCTTCTTTTGATGCAGAACTCCATTAATAAGTCTAATTCTACCCAGATTCAGAAAGGTATACTGCAGCTGTGTAAAGGCTTGTCTTTTCTGCACACTTCCGCGAGGCTCATTCACACCAATTTGAAACCTGAATGTGTGATTATCAACGACGTCGTGAGTGTTCCCGTTCCTGATGGCCAACCATGTGGCTACATTCTAGTCGCCGCTTTTAGGGTGATTGGAAAATTTCTGGTCTTGGCCTTACCATCCCCCTCATTGGTGCGGATGGATCTCCGTCCCGTTGGGAATTTCCTGGTTTTGATGGTCGAGTGCCGTCATATATTCAGCGTTCTTTTGATTATATCGGTGCGTGCAGTGCTGCTATCACAGTATGTACCATCTGACTCGTTTTCCACGGATCGACAGCTCCGGAATACGCATTGGATGAAGTCCTTATCACTGCATCAGACATGTATTCCCTCGGTTGTCTGATATATGCCGTACATTGTAAAGGCAGTCCTCCGTTTAGAAATCATGGAAATGTAGGCGGCCTTAGGGATAATGCTGGTCGTCCTGTCCCGGACATCGGGCAGCTTGACGCGGATTTGCAAGGTTCTTCCACTTGGCTTGAGATAATAATAGAATCATTGAGGCACAACTCTATGTAGACCTCCTTCGATCGCTCATCACTCGTGGTTCGAATAGCAGACCGACTCCCTCGACGCTCCCTTCGCACTCGTTCTTCTCTTCACTACCAATCTCGACACTGAACTTTCTAGACCGCTCGAACTTCACAGCAAAGACGCGAGAGGAGAAGATTTCTTTCATGCGTGGCCTTACAGGGGTCTTAGAACGCTTCTCAGAAGGTCTGCGTACACGGAAGATCTTGCCATCCTTGCTTGAGGAGGTATGTGTCCTATCCCTGTTCCTAATTCAAGCCGTAGAACTGATGGAACGCCACTTCGTTGACAGATGAAAGACACGCATTTGCTTCCGTATATTCTTCCGAATGTGTTTGCCATCTCCAATGTTCTTTCTGCGCCGCAGTTTGCTTCGCTCGTTCTGCCTAGTCTTAAGCCCCTGTTCACCGTCAAGGACCCGCCACAGAATATGTTGACACTTCTGGACAATCTCCAAATGTTGCAGAGTAAAACTGAAAAAGGCATTTTTCGGGAACGTGAGCAACCGAATCGGCATTACGTTTCACACAGTTCAAATTATTTTCAGAGGTTCTCCCACTTGTGTATCATGCACTGGAGTCTGAGCATGCTGTGGTGAGTTTGTCAATGAACGACATGTCATAGCACGATCCGATAAGGTACAGGTACAAGAGCGTGCCCTGAAGGTAGTTCCAGATCTTTGTGAGACAATTGATTATGCCGAAGTTTCCGGCGTACTGTTCCCCCGAGTCGCTGTGAGTTGCAAATGCGTCGTTCACGAGAAATACTGAATCTTGCGTCAGCTGGTGTTCACAAAAACGAGAATATTGACCGTGAAGGTCGCTACGCTGGTAACGTTCCTCAGTTTGGTAAAAACCCTCGATCAGGTCTGCTTTACGTTGCCTTGCTTTTTCTTAGACGCTCACATCTCCAATGTAGACAAATCTTACGCAAAAACTTGTACCACTCCTGTCAAAGATTCGCACCAAGGAGCCTGCTGTTATGGTGAGGTACATGTTCTCGTTACGGCTTTTATTTTCTGACAGCGTCTAGATGGCAACGCTCTCAGTACAAGAGGCCATGGGTGTGAAGGTTGACAGGGAAGCGGTGGCTACCCTTGTCCTACCGCAATTGTGGACAATGTCGATGGGCCCATGTGCGTATCACCCCGTATTTCCCGGTGGTTTGATCTGAGAGCAATTCTAGTATTGAACATTGAACAATATCAACGCTTCATGAGCGTCATCCGTAGGCTCGGTGACCGCGTGGAAAAGGAACACAATCAGTTCCTTCGCGACTCGCAGAGGATTGAGGATCGCTCAGCAACAAACACCGATGGTGTCACGTCGCCTGCCTTCAAATCCGGTGTCGATTTTGAAAGTTTGGTAGGGCGTGCAAACGGTGCTACTGTGAAACCGGACACAGTGATCGACGGAGATAGCTCAAAGGGATGGGATGATGATGTGTGGGGGACCATCTTTAGCGGCGCGCCCGAGGTAACTTGTTAATATTTGTTGACGACACTCACGCTGAACGTCCCCATCAGCCATCTCAGAGTCCACCTCCAGGCCCTCCTGTTTCTACGATCCAACCATCAGTTACTCTGTCCAGTCAAGCACATTCACTACCTTCGTCACCACGGATATCAACGATGCCATTAGTGTCTCGGCCACCACGGTTAGGTGCTAGACCTGTCCCATCTGCCACCTTCGATTCATCTGCTCTCACATCATCCACGCTACATCCTAGTCAGCCAAATCGTATCTCGCCCCCATCAGCGCAACCCCAACGACTCGCAAGTTTCACTATGCCACCGCCCCCACTGCCACCTGCACAAAAACCCAATTACAATGTCTCGTTTTCCGACTTTGCCCCTATGTCTCCGAGCACGATTGCTTCTGTGCCGAACTATATGCCGTCGGGTCATACCACAACACAGCCTACTTCTCCTGCATTTTCGATGTCATCATTTCCTCTGCACGCATCACCACTTTCGATGGGAAGCATACTAGTACCTACTCGACCGACAACTACTACAAGGCCAATCTCAAAGGACGACTGGGGAGACTTTGATCCTCTCAAGTGAAAAGAAGCTGATTCATACGTTACTACTGTGGAGTCCCTGCGATTAGGCTCCTCATGTTGTTTCTCATCGCCTCTGCTAGTTAATGGTTATCTAGAGTTTTCATCCTAACTATCACTATCTCATAACCTCGCACGTGGTCGGAATTTTATCATCGTTAACTCGAGGTTCCACCTGGATTGTGCCGATGATCGGTTTGCCTATTAATTGATTTCAAGCTCCGTCATCAATCTTGGCTCTCCATGTCATCGTTCCTCGATCTTCGTGAGCATGTAGGAGGCAGTATGAGTCTGTATGACTGAAGATCCCACTGTGGATCACTGTACTCAAAAAAAAAACTACGTATACTAGTGACTGAGTTAGCGCCCAGTTTATCGATCTTTTTTTTTTTTTTTTTTGGAAAAGCGAGTTTATTACACAGCAACTGACACCGTCTAGCTCTATGTAAAGCGCTTAAATCGACTCCTACGTAGTAGATGTCGTCCGAGGAAAAATGCTACTTATGCACATTTCACTTATTGTGAAATAGTGTGGGACTCTAAGAACTACCTGGTTTCCACGGTCTGCGAGGGCCTGGGTAGTTTGATACCCACTAAAACCTCAAGGTTAGTGACCCAATTGTTCGGGGAGTGTTGTATTTGATTATGTAATACTTCTGACCACGTGTTTCGTACTTTCAGCTCCGTTTTGGAGTCTCTTCTAATCTTGCTTGCCAGCGCGCGGTCGAGTTGTAGCCTTTTGTCAATGACGTTTGCCCAACGTCGTCTTACTGTGTCTTCATTGTGAGTGGACTCACGGATTACTCTTTCGCATCTTACCGTCCATATTAGGTATGCGGACTCTGATATCAGTATTCTTAGGAGGCGTGATGCTCCTTTCTTGAGCAGTATGTCTTTTTTGACATTCGCGTTCCCGCTTTGTGTCTCGTTCGGGAGGGAGATGGTGCCACAACCCAGGACTAGGCCGATGTGTTGTTCAGGCCAAGGGCCATGTTTCGTTGGCCAGGATCGATCTTGCTTTGGCACGATTACTAACTCCTTGTAAGGCTGGTGATGACTTCGACAGGGATTGAATGATCAGTAAGTGGGAATTAAATCACTAGAGATACGGAAAGCAAGGACATGCTTTTATATCTAAGCAAGTGACTCGGTACAAAGGGAATTTCTATCGTCAGTGGAGTGGCACTGCTTATGGTCTAGTACGGTCTGGTATCTACGAGTACATCATGACAACAGAATTACGCACAATGAAATAAAAAGATTGATTTGCGTTCAATTCGATGGACACAGAACATGCTAGGAATAAGTGAGCTGGGGGCTGGTGCTGGTGCCGTCACGATATTATCCTGGCGCATTGAAACTCGATTTAAGCCGGTTCTACTTGGACGCCGTCCAAAGGTCGAATGTACGTCGCTTCAACAATAGTCTCGAATTCTTGCGAACTGAGTTGCGTAGCAACACTATTGGCATCGATGTCAAGGTTCAGTAATGCCTTCAAAATCAGGAGCGCCCCAGTCTTTGAGGCAACGATATTTCCTTCCGAGCAAGTAGCGCCGTGAATGCCTGGTCAAAATGATCAGTAACAAGAATAAATCTTTAGGGAGAGAAACTTGCATTTGTCACAACCATCCTTGCATGGACAAGTTTCCACTGTATCATGTGCCTGTTGCAAAACTTCGCCACCTGCGACATTGATATGAAAACGAAGGCGATTCATCAGGAAAGCATGCTCACTGTGATCAAATGCCTGGGCAGACACGCTCCCTTTCCGAGATGCATCATAAAATATCAGTCTGTACTCTGACGTGAGTGAACTGATGGTACCTAGTAATGAGCAAGCAGATATACCTAGCGGGACGCTTCCGCTGCGACTCTTCTTTATTATATTCTTTCTCTGCCGCCTTGCATTCTGTCCGCAAGTCGGGAGAAAGAGCAAAACGATTCATCCATGCATGCGATGCGGAATGGATGGCTTCTGCAAGGTTAAAATGTTTTTCCTTCATCAATCCAAGTAAATCTTTGGGCACATCGAACCAAAATCCGGTGACTTGTCTTTCATATGGTGGCGTATCAACGTCAACAACATCTAGTACCTTGTTACCCCTAAAGAGCGACTTCAAAATTGATGGATTATCAGCCAATGTCCACACACACCTGATTTTCCTGAAACCTGCAGAATAAAATATCAAGCAGCGAGCTTTTTACATTACGGGGTTCAACATACCAAATACTACAGTCGTCACATCGACCCCTTTGCGTAGACAATGAAGCATTGTTATTATCCCTGAGATGATTCACTCACTTCCAAAATATGTTCTATGTGGCGATCTCGCAATCTCTTTGATTCGATGAGTTTGCATGGCATCCACATTCCTGTTGGTTCAGTTAAGGTGGTAGATTATATAACGACGAGGAAGTAATCACGTGTAGTCTCTGCAGTGTGCCTTCGTAAATTTTATGATAGCAAAAGGGAAATATAAACGCGCCTCTGCTTAGTGATCCAGTTGACATCTGCCCTCACAAGTCTAGCCACTTTGGTATCATGGCTGACTTCTTTAACCTAAGCGACAGTTAGGGGTGATTGTGATACCTCATCAGCGGTGCTTACGATAAATGTCAGTCCTTGGTGCATGAACTGAAGACAAGTATAAATATGTGATGTCAGAAAAAAGGGATTGGTGACGAACCACTCCGCCCTCATACAGCTCGAAAATAGCCCTTGAAAGCTCAACCTCTTCAATGATTCTTGGTACTCCATTTGCTTGCCCCACTTTCGTCACATCAATAATGGTGTACTTATCGTCATCCGCACCACGAATGGAGATATGCTTGGCTGGATAGGGGAGAAACTTGGGATGCGGGTGATACCTATGCGAGGTCAGTAGTAGACCCAGATATGAAGCAGAAAACTACCATCCGTCTTTGTCTTTCTGTAGCTTCGAATCGCACAACTCGCCTAGCGAGGCACCGAAGTAAGAAGCATCATCCTTGGACAAAGGCATTTCATGAGCAGCGCATTGCAAGTGAGCCTCGATGATGACTTTGCTCTCAATGTCGATGGTCAGGTCATCCATAGGTTGGTCATAAAGTTTGTCCGGGAATTCGAGGTAGTTTCTGTCTATGGGGAGGTCTTCAGCTACCAATACAGCCAACGAATCGCGGGATCTCCGCCCAGCCCGACCAGCCTGCTGCCGCTACAAAATCCAATATATTAGCATGATAGTCATGAACATCTCTGAGAGGCGCTGACAAAGTTGGCAATGCCAAATGGAAAACCGAGCATGATGACAGCGTCCAAAACACCGATGTCCACACCAAGCTCAAGAGCATTAGTTGCAACAATACCAAGTAAGTGTCCCGAAAAAGCTTCATGTTCAATGCGGCGCCGATCCTGTGAGTCCCTAAGAACTACGTCACTGGGGTACACAACACTTACCTCCTGAGAGTATCCTAATTATACAATACAATAAGTTGCATATCAATCAGATGCCCCAAACAAAACTAACCTCCTCTGTAAGGCATAACCTTCGCAAGAACATCTAAGCGTCCCTCAGCGCTAAGTCGTTGGCGCAGAGCTTTCATCGCCTTTGGTCAACATCAATCCTGGGTCGACTCAAAGTAAAGTGTCATTCTGCTCACCAACTCGCATGCTCTTCGAAACTGAATTCGCATAAGCCACTGAAGCCCAATTAAGCCTGAATTATGGTACGGACCTTGCAGAATAAAATGACCCGAACACCACGCATCATCAAAAATATCATGAGGTTGATGGCCTCATACATTGACCCAGATTGTCCAAGTTTTGCAACCCCAGGATCCATATTTTTTACACTAGGAGGATCCCAGACCAAGTAATCCTTCTTTCCAGATGGAGCTCCATCCTCAACAATTTCTTCCACGTCCTGCAAGATATTTTTAAAGAAGATATAACGAGGAGCATAAGAGCACACCTCGACCCCGAAAAGACGTTTCATATGCTGACTTGGCTTCGATATGGTGGCACTGCATGATACAAAGATAGCTCGCTGGTCTTATAAAGATTTAGTTAACAAAAACATGAAAGAGGTGTCATGAAAACTGGAACATACTCCCCACGGCTGCACAGATCCTCCGGAAACGGCGGATAATCTGAGCGACGTGACTTGGAAACTTTATGAGACTGGAATGAAATGGTGCAGCCATACAGCTCACCTCCCAAATAAATTGGAATAGTAATGCAATTCATCGACCGCTACGAGTTTGAGATTCTTTATGAAGCTTAGAATATAGTCAATGACAGTGTCAATTGAAAACACACAACAGCTCACGTCCGCCAAAGCTCCTCATGAGGTAATATAGAGGCGTGCAACATGTCCTTTATAGCAGTGTTAAAAAACTCGGCGATACTTGTTTACGCATACGTACAAAGTTGGTGAAGATGACGGAGGCCGTCTCCCGAATGGCTGGAGAAATTACTAAATGTCACACGCAGAATGCAGCAGGCTTACCTCTCCGGTGATCCTGTGGGGTGTCTCCATCATACGTTACTACTTTGATGTGCTGCAGGCCAGGGCAGGCCCACAGCAACTGCTCCAGCGCAGTACGCTGATCTTGAGCTAAAGCCTGGAAAAAAATATCATGACATGCCGGTAGCATTGTCCAGTTGGGGACAAACCTTAGTGGGGTATATGAATATGGCTGTAGCATTAGAGTTTTCTTCTAGAAACTTTAGTAAAGGAACCTGAGATCAACTTTCTTCAGTTTGGGATTGCCAGAAGCAGTCCTACTAGAGCACCTGATAAATCACACTTTTTCCTGATGCGGTACTAGTCGAAACAATGACATGTTTCCTCTGCGCAATAGCGTTGATGGCAGCTGCCTGATGGCAATATAGTGACGTTATATTTCGCGACTCTCGCAATGCTTGCTGTATGGTATGTGAAAGAGGCTCAGCCAGCAATCCTGAGTACAGGTTGTCAGAAATAACAGGCATCCACAAAGAACCTTGCTACCTTCAATAGCAACCTTCGCCTCGAATGTCCGCCGGTCGGCAATTTGATTTTTATACCATTGTTGTTTTTGGATTTCAAGTAGTATATCGTCAATAGAGGGCCGATCTTTGGGTTCGGGTATTATTAGATTTTGGGAGTCGTTAGCAGGTAGGGCTTTCTTGGCGGAAGGGTTTACGGGGATGTGGTCTCTTGCTGCTGCTTGAAGCAGATCCATGGACACCTCTCCCTCTGGAGTAGCCTTCAGAAGCCTATATTTTGGAGTCAACAAATGCCAAAACAATGCGCATATGCATACTCCTCGACGGCATCTTTGAAGCGCTGGTTTCGCTTCTCAACGAGATTACTAGAGTTGTGTGGGTGTATCATTTTCGTCAGTGTGCATTCCATTACAACCAGACAACAAGGATCACCCTAATTTGGTGGTTTTAAAGTTCTCTGCAAATTCTAGGACGAGGACATGTTCTTCCTCTTCGTGACCTGGGAGTCGAGAGCCCGATGGTGTTTCAATGGTAAGAGACTGTGAGTTCAGCGTGAAGTCGGGGCTGTTTGAACGCTTATTCTGTTGAGAAACCGTCTCTCCGTGTATTCGAAGGTCGCTGTGAGGAATGTAAGCAAACTCGACGACATCCGGGAGAAGGGCTCTGTGGAATATGATTGCAATTATTCTGTTGAATGATAGTCGTGTCCACTTGCTTGAGTTCAGCTACTTTAGACAGTTCGAGTGGTCTGTAGTCATGTTTGCTTAACGATCACGACTTTCCGGAGGTAAACGAACCTTTTCAGAAGACCTTCGGCGGAGGAACGAATCATAGGAAATGTGGTTGCAAGATGTCTGCGGGAAGATACAAACGCAAGAACTGTATTCAATGCCTGATGCCTCGCATGAGTGTATTTCAGACAAGTTGTGCATGATGTAACTCGCCTTGAAGATCTGCAGTGATGAAGGAACGAGTCAGAAGAAACGGGTTGGTCCGACTGACATACCTTGAACAACTTCAGGTTGCGTTCCACAATTGATTAGCGGGAGAGTTCATTTATACAAATTCTCGGCTCACATCATGGAAATACTCAGGCCATTGTACTAATGTTTCCTTCTCCTTGTCCTGGTTCCTAGTACTTGAAACCTTCTGCCTTTTTGATGCTCTTTTGATGGAGCCCGCAGAACGCTTCATACTCGCAAGAGCCGGTGATACAATGTTGAACTACAATTCAAAATTGTTGGTCTGCCTTGTAAGACGAGTTTCTGTCACACAACGCGCCCCTAAACGCGTGACATCACCAATTGCCAGTCACGCTCAAATTCTCCGAGTCACGCTCGCTTTTCTGCGGCAAGCACCAAGTAAGTTGTAAAGTAAGTCGGAATCCCTACACTGAATAGAACTAACAATTTGATTCTACCAGATGTCCGCCATACCGCGTACTCTTCGAGTCGTTCCGAAGGTTACTCTAAAGCCGGGAAGTAGAATCCTCCCACCACCGCTCACAAACCAGAATGAGCGTGCGTTTAAAGAGCCTTTACTCCGGATTATGACTCGCAGACAACAAGAAGCGGGTGATATATGGCCACCAAATTTGCGCATAGAGCCACATGTCACGAAAACAGTCATTGGCAAAGCGCCGGAGGAGATGCGCGTTCAGCTGAAGAGATTATTGAAGGAACGGTGAACACAGCATGCATGTATCATGTGAGTGTTACAACTTTTCCTTCTAACTTTCCCCGCCTTATACACAGTTTGTTATTAGAGACACCCTGCGTTGTAGCTTCTACCTTCGCAGGACGGACTGCTCAATATATTTATGAGCACCATTTTAATAGTGCTCCACGGTTTTATCATGTGGCATTCTGCAATTTATTGCGAAGATAGGAAGCGTCCTGAAAGAACACGTGAATGTGGCTTCTCTAGCACTCAGTCTCTTTCTTCAACACTATCCTCGATATTCTGCGAGGTTGACAAGTACAGAGAAGGTTCTGGTCAAGTCGGACCAACAATTGGATTGGTAACTACGGATGCCAAGAATACCATGCATGTAGGCTGGCCGGATGATACGCAAGTAAGCTGGTATAAGGAAAAATATAGGTATACACATTACGCAAATCTAACACGGTATGGCGATAATTCAATTCGTATCTACACTTGCAACCGCAACCGACAATCTCCCTTCTTCAAATGTCTTCTCCAGGAGCTTATTGAATCTCGTCCTCCACTGCGCTGAAATCCCATGGCCCGTCCCTTCCCACCACTGAAACTCGGCCTCAGGCATATGACGATGTAGATAGCGACTGTTGGAACTACGTATAACCTGATCCTGGTCGCCTGTCAGGATGAGAACTTTAGGAATCGATGAGGATATCTTGCGCAACCGCGCAGGCGAGACATAGTGGATGAGCCCCGCATACATCTGCGACAAAGCACCCAAGGGTGTTTGGGGTCGAGTGATCTTCAGACGTCGATGGTAAAACTTCAGGAAAATGAAGTCAGTCATTGATGTTCCACAAGGTATCACTGTACTGACAGCAGATTGAACTTCTAAGTTGGTCCTTCCCTCTGGATCATCTTCAGCTTTCTCCGCTAACCACGGTTGGGGATACAGCATATCCATTACGATGGGAACCTTTACGTCAGGATCTCCTGTCATTAATAGCCTACATATGAAAGGAATTGGCATGTTAGACGTAGAAAGCGCATCATATCTAACCTTGTCAGCGCCGTAGAACCTTTCCACTAGAGAAATTCAGTACGGATCTCATTAGTTACACATAAAAGACCTACAGGTGGCACATTCAACCAGAATTGACCACCTGCTGTGGTAACAATCAGGCTTAGGGAAGTTATTCTATCGGGTATACGATCCGCGAGCTCTTGGGATACGCTGTAAGAACTACAAATCATTTTGAAAGACAACAATGATACCTTGTGCTATCATTCCGCCCATCGAGATGCCTACAACATGAACGCTGCGTTCCTCGGTCCATTTAAGATAATCGAGTAATACTATGACATCCTCAGCCATGCCACTCGTTCTATAATTCGAAAAGGATCAATACACATATCAGCTAGAATCCAACTAGAAACACACGTGTATGGACCTTTCGGAGTACCACTCATACCCACACCACGATTGTCAAAAACTAGTACCGAGTACTGGGGAAGTCTCCCGAAGTGCTCGACCTGTGACAACCATCCGAAGGAAGTGCTATTAACACTACAAGTATCTGGTAAATCTACAGTATAAAGCCTTCGAACATTAGACTTACCCCATGATAAAGATGACCTTCTCGGGTCCAGTGCCATGTTGCTCATAGTACAAAGAGTGGCTCTCGAGCGGACCTTCCTGGTTGCGAATTTGTGTTACAGGACAAAGTCCTCTACGAGTGCACGTATCTGGGTCGAAGAGTGTCTGATATTCGGGACCCAAAATCTGGTCTTGCACTACCGACATGGTTGATCGGGGGAAAGGTTGGTATTATGGTGGTGCCTGCCTGTTACTTTTTATAAGTTGGACTTGAGCAAAGAAAGTATGTTGGGCTCACGGACTAAGAAATTCCCGTATCCATGATGCTACCGCGTCCTGCCAATCCAGCTGTCAATAGCAGGCTGTACATGTCCAAACATGATGGAATTACTAATCTGCTTGTACGTGTTCAAACAAAGCCCATCAACGTTGTCCACAGCGATCCTCACTGGCAGCCAGTGACGAGCCCTTCTCTCTAATTTTTACGAAGGTACATACAAGACATATCGTCCTCAGATAGCCTTTGGAGGCTCTTGCAGTCCATCTCTAATGACTTCACGACTCCCAGCGTCTATCTCTGGGGGTAAGTCGTATACTTACTACTAGATTTCGCCCGATATTGAGCAGCACTTTTTTAGTTCCAGCTAGGATGCTTGCTGTGTTCCCATTTCTCACAATCGGAGCGGCTTACATAGTTATGGTCCGGTGTCTCTACGAGAATGGCCTAATCTCAAAGTTACACACAGTGTGTGGCGCGCCAGTAGAGGGGGAATCGTTCCCAACGCGCATTGCATATACCAATATCCCCACTCTCGACTTCAACATCTGCTCCATCGTTACGTTTTATCATGGCTTGATGAACACGACCTACCGACCGCTTTTAATCCTCATGTGCACCACGCTTTCCGCGATCGCCATCATCCCTTTCGCAGAAGCCACTCGTGAATATCACTCTAAGCGGCTCAGGATGCCTGCGACTATTTGCATGATTTTCCAGCTCTGCAGCTGTGCGGTGGTCATGCCCATTTATTGGTTTGCCTTCGCGCTTGCTGGTGGCACGGCCCGTCGCAGTGACAGAATCAATCAAGGGAATGCAGAAGCACTTTTATTTGCCCTTGTCGTTGGCTATGCTATCCCCACCGTTTGCATGGTAGTTTTCGAAGACCCGGTGGTGACTGCGATATGGCAGTTCTTCCCACTGTTTATGAAGATCGCCCAGTGGGCACACTCCAAAATCCGACCGCCTTCGCGTCACAGTGGATCGGGATACGGCACTATTCAAGCCATGTACTTCCTTGTATACGTCACTTCCGCTTATTTGCATGTTGCACACGTCTGGCCTCTCTTCAACAGTGCAGCGCTCGTCCAAAAGCTTATAGTGCCCCCTACAGTTCCTTTGGATCCGTCAGCAATTTCTGTTGCTGAAGGCGTAGCGGCGTTCCTGAAGTGGGATATGGCATTTGCAGCGGGCTCAACTATTTTGATGACCCTGTGGTTCGCCAAAAGTTTCACGAGCTTCACGGTGCTAATCTTGTGGTATGTGTCGGCTACATTCATAGTGGGACCTGCCGCTGCAATCGCCGGAGTAATGATGTGGAGAGAAGCGACAATAGATGCACAGGCAATTGCCAAGGCAGAGAAAGCTCGATGATGGTTGTCACTGGGAGCCCCACGTTCTGTACATATGCCTCGTTAATCTTGAGTAGTTTTTTGAGATTTTTTTGTAGAATGGGCAGCAGATTTACAACGACTTATGACGAGCTCACGGCGAGGGATGTAAATGGAATTGCGCGAGAACATACAATACACGATTACTGTCCAGAAGGCTGATCTGCCCGGGTTGCCATTGCTGCCTGACCAGCTGCAGTCGCCGCCAGCCTGGACCGTTTCCTCTCGGCCTCTGAATACAGCAATTAACCATCTTTAACATTTGAAGCCAGTATTCAGAACACATACCTGCTTCTTTCTCTCGCTCAATCTCGGCAACAATTGCTTCAATTTCAGGTAGCTCCAAGTGCTATGAAGTATGTCAGCTGCCAATGAATGATCATGAGATGAGATAAAGTCGAACCGTGACTTTGCCGTAACTTTCCATGACGCTGATCTCAATGTTTTTCGCTCCTGTCTGCACAACTTCAAGAAGACTCTTGACAGTCAGCTTTATGCTTTCTTCGCGAGTCATGCCGTCTTTGTGATTTTTTTCGAGGAACTCGCGGACTGTTTTCGACGATCGACCAATTGCATTGGCCTGCAAAAAAGGTGAGCAGTTTCAACTGCGTACTGTACGATGGGGAATGTCACTAACCTTCCATGCACTATAGATACCACTCGGTTCAGTCTGGTATAATCTCGGTCGCGAATCATGTGGATCAAATCCGATAATCAATGTTGAGATACCAAATGGCCGTACACCACCCGATTGTGTGTATTTCTGGGAGAGGATAGGGATGAGGACAAATGTCATGCCAACAGCAGTCGACCACTGACCTGCTGTATACCAGCAATGTGTCTTGTTATATACTCTACTGTGACAGGATCCTCTACGGTCAGTCGATGGCTTTGACATTCTATCCGCGCTTTGTCGATAAGGACTCTGCCGTCCGCAGTCAAGCCTACATGGTACGAGATCAAATGATGTGACCAAGCGGGACATCTAGAAGCATACCAGCAAATGCCAGACAGATGTGGTCATCAAGCATCACAACCTTTCTAACGGTACGGGGGTCTTGGAGTTGCAGAACGGATTTCTTTTCAACGCCAAGGACGACTACATCATTACCCCGAACACCGACCTACCAGACGGACAATGAGTGTCACCGTTAAGCTAAATGACGTCAAGATCTTACAGCACATGTTCCCTTGCGAACAGCTTCGAGGGCATATTCAACCTATCGAATAAATGAAGCAAAGATCACGGTCATTTAGACGCGACTTCACTGACCTGGAACAGGTGACCATCCGGAGAGAAGACGGTAAGTGCTGTACAGAGATCAGTAGCTGAACTTGCCAGCTTCTGCAAATGTCAGAGACGCACCGCGATCGTATGACCTAGACATGGCTGCAAGCAAGTGGTAGATGTGATTTACAGAGGTGATACGAAGTCTTACTTATGTGCTTGAACGCGCGTCGAGGCTGGCGTACGTTTGCTTAGTAAGTGTATCCATTTATGTCGAAAATGGATCATGTGCTTTAACGCTTTAACCTGCTTTCACCACACCAACTCAAGTTGAAGTACTTAAGTACTTATTGCTTGGGTGACGCGGATGGACTCGGACGATGAAATAGAAATCATCGGCGAGAGCAGCTCACGGCCGTCGTGAGTGAAGCCATTGAATGTATCATTATCCTCCGCAAGCTTACTATGGTACCACCAAGTTGTGCTGACCCAACACTGTGCCAGTTGTGTGACATGAACTTCGACTCCGAGAA
The DNA here is from genome assembly GCA_016758765.1 of Suillus cothurnatus. Classification (NCBI taxonomy): domain Eukaryota; kingdom Fungi; phylum Basidiomycota; class Agaricomycetes; order Boletales; family Suillaceae; genus Suillus; species Suillus cothurnatus. The sequence continues at coordinate 10,175 of JABBWL010000448.1, read as the reverse complement.
CCTCAGCGAACTGCAGCGCCATCAGCACTACGAAGCACACTTCAACTCCAGCTCTAATAGTAGTACGCATCCACCGACATGTTCCATACTCACGCGTTCTCACTTCTTTGATAGAACAAGGGCCATCCAGTAATAAATACCAGAAGCCAGCGATACCCAAAGACTTGTTCAAGCCTTACAGCTTCCAACTGCCACTAAGAAAGAAATCGGCAGATGAATTTTGGTATCCTACCCTGTCGAGGCCTCCACCTGACAACTGCTGTCCAGGTATGCCTGTTGGAATTCTTATAGACTGCGTCCCTTGAGTGTGAATACACTAGGCTTGATCCCGCTCTTGAAGCATGCTCTGAAGAAATCTCATACCAAAGGAAACACTCGCAGAGCTGTTCTCTGCTATGAATCAGCTACGCATATCTGTGTCGAGGCATTTGACCGCCGATGGGGATGCGGGTAGGTATAACACTAGTCACTATCTCCATCCAACTGACGTACTATCTCAGGTATCGCAATTTCCTCATGGCATGTGCTACGCTCATGGATCAGCAAATCCAAAGCATATATTTCGCCCTACTAGATGATCCTTTCCCTCCTGGTGTTCGCAATCTGCAACGTTGGATAGAAGCTGCGTGGAAGGAAGGTGCAGCTGTTGGCATCTGCAAGACAATCAGAATGCTAAGCTACCTTTGGCAGGCTATGACCGTGAAGGTGCTAAAGACTTAAGGAACCTGGTAGACACGAACAAATGGATTGGTACAGCAGGTACGACTAGAACACTACTCCTCAGGGTCTCGATTGATTCGAAGTGCGCTTTTAGAACTCTATACTGCATTTACATTTCGCGGAATCCCGTACGTCATTCCCTCTTTGTAAGATAATGTGTTAAGTCTTCGTACAGCTCACAACTTGTAGATTTTGATCTTTCAAAAAGCGAGAAAGGTGACTATCAATTCTACATTGATGAGTATGAGACTTATCCCGCTTTCAGGGATTCAAGTTATGATCGACTGGATTGTGCAGTACTTTTCGCCGCCAAATCCAAAACAAGATACGGTGACTGATGTCCTCCGCGGCGCATCACCTGTGATCGCAACGGACAAAATGCCTCTGGTTCTACAGTTCAATGGCCATTCTCAAACAATCATTGGATATGAGATCTCAAAGAATGGGGACACGAATCTTCTCGTATTTGACCCTTCAAGGTGATTTTACCTTGCCTTTTTGAGTAGGTCGAGACACTGATGTGACGTCTCCAAGGCCCCCTAGACTGAGTATGCGTCGAGCTGCAATAGCTGGAGCCTCTTCTGTTGTATGGGAACAGTCTCGAACAAATCAAGTGCTACAGTCTGTCATGCACCCAACGTCTAATGGACGCTCCTCGAAATTGAAACGTCCTTCGTCGTCTTCCGATATGCAACAGCACAAACGAACCAAATCATCTGAGTTAGACGACGAGATCGTAATCGTGGAAGACTCTGATACGGCCAAGAATAACCAAAGATCGGGCGTTTCTCTAGGTCAAACACAGTCATGGACTCTTGATCCTAGTAATGTCGTGAATCACTTTCGGCTTGGTATGTCTAAATTGAGGTGCGTATTCTTCTGCTAGACGGACGAGGCGGACTCCTTGACCCTTTCTCAGGCGCAAGCAAAATTACCAGATACTGTACTTTCCCATGACTGACCCATGGTCCATTGAAGAACGTGACAAGCGAAAGGTTGTAACGAGCATCTCATATTGTTGATTTTTCTTAATTTGACCCAACACCCATGTTTTCCAGTATTTCTTCGACACCCCACATAATTTGACATGTTTTTGATCACACATTTGTCCAGGATATGTGGATGGTAGAGCATGACTAGGTAAATGGCGAGATGAATTTTCGATGTTCACCGAGGGACACAGCACCTTCTCCAAGCTTTTGTTCAACCAGGCCTGAAAACCTTAGTTGAAGTGTGTGTAGAAAGTAGAACTAGAGACAAGGTCTCAGCGTCGTGAATAGAACCGCTAATATTAGAAGTACCTAGATACAAGGTCTAGCGATAAAGTATGATGAGATAAGACCGGCGTGTAGAGAACATCAAACATACCTCAGCGTCGTGCACGGTGAATAGAACCGCTGAGTACAAACATTGACAAGGCGTGACAAAGAGATTATAAGTTGTACGTATAGAGTCCGAGAACGAAAAAGGAAGTCTAACTTATACTAGTTTAGCTGCCTTGGCGCTTAGTGGACTACACAAGCGCCCAGATCCCCAACAATATGGAAACACACGTGCAGCATGGCCTAGGCCTCAACGTTCAACCCTCTCCCTCTCATTTAATCTTCATCCAAAGTCCCCATATCATTACTCCCTGTCTTCTCCTACCAATCACTTTGCACACCACTCAATCTACAATGCTCCGTGCCCTTCCGTGTGTGGTTCATCCCACCATCACCTCCAGTAGCTGGAAAGGCCAATTTATTAGACTTGAAGGTCGGTCACTCCATATCACCACAGCATTTCTTGTTCTCACCTCGCTCTACTTACAGTCATCAGCGGCAAAAATATCAAAATCCCTTCCGAGCGCATTCCCGCAGGCATTTACATATCCCTCAATGCCGGCTCTAACAGATGCTGGCAATCAACCATAGGATTTCTATCATCGGACGAATCTTTAGCATGGGGCGACACCGTAACCCTGTAAAGTCTATCACAACTTACGGATGTGACTCGATACTGATCTTCCGTGCGTAGATCATTATGCAAGTCACCCAAGTTTTCAGTGGAGATCAGGGCTGCCTTCGAGCTCGACCAGATGTTGGGCAATGGAGAAGTTGTCGGGAAACTTGAAACATCATGGGATGCGCTGCTCAATCATGGAAATGAGCCCTTTGGTGAGTAACCTCCTTACTCATGCGCATATCTTCACATCCCGCAGACATCTCCTTCCCGTCTGTTCGTGGTGTTCACCCTTCCCTCACACTAAAGGCCACAGTTCTACATGATTGCGACAATCAGGACAGCGCTCTGCTTGATGTGAGTGTCATCAGCCTGTGTTGTTGGCTCTTTTGACCGAACTCCTGCTGTAGTCTATCGGTGAATGTCAGATTGTTCAAGACACGGATGTGGGCCATGAACGATTTGCCACATACGTGAAAAGCAAGATGGTCGCTCACTTGTACGATGCTGTAAAGCATTTTCAGTTGGTCCTGGACCAATGTCCGGTCGGCCATCCTCACCGGGCAGCGGCTCTCACTAACATTGCGTGGGCCTGCCTTACAGGCTACATTCGAAAGGATTTTCAAGACATCGACTATATCACTTATCTCTTCCGCGAGGCCCTTGCACCGCGTCCGCCACTCCGATCATCTATTATCCATCTATCACCTCACCGAAGCGCTGACCTGGCGCTACAGCAGGGAGTGTACCGCCGCCTATATCCATGAATCTGCAGAACTATGCTGCAAGCTTCGTAGCATCACGGCAGGGCAAGATGGCGTCGATTATGTGATCCGCGAATGCAACAATCTTCCAACAGACGCATCCGATGAAGGTGTCCACCTTCGACGAGTCGTACTCGAGCTCTGTTCTCTGGGCAATGCACGTCGTCCGAGAGCACTCCACGGGCTTGCACAGGCAGTTGAAGCACGCTTTCACCAGCGTGGTACCATTGATGATCTAGCAGAGAGCATACAACATGGTCGTGAAGCCCTTTCTCTGTGCCCCGAGGGACATTCTGAACGTGACACCTACCTGAATAACTTGGCCTTGTCACTTGATTACCGCTTTGATCACCAAGGTAGCTCAGATGACCTCAATGAGGCCATCTCTTTGCATGAAGAAGCGCTGCGCCTGCGCCCTGTTGGACACAAATATCGTAATTTCTCATTGGACAACCTAGGAGGCGCTCTCCGCTCCCGTTTCAACCAAGGCGGTGATGTTAACGACATCAGGTCCATCAGCCTCCGGCGCGAGGCACTGATGTTGTGCCCGCCTGGGAATCCAAGTCGTGATACCACACTTAAAACCTTGCCCTCGCGCTCAAAACCAGATATGAGAATTTGGATGCCAGTGAGGATCTCGACGAGGCTATCAATTTCTACCGGGATTCACTTCAGATACAGCAGCATGGTCATCCAAGTTGCCATACAACTCTTTACAATTTGAGCTCGGCGCTCTGTTCTCGTTTCATGCAAACTCGGGAGAATGAAGATATCGAGGAGGCCATTCGACTCTGCCAAGAGTCGTTGGAGGCTTTGCCTTCACTTCATCCCAACAGGCACTACTCCTATTTCGGGCTACGGGAAGCCTATATGTCTCGTTACCGGATTCAACTCAACCCTACTGATTTATCACTTGCAGTGGAGAACTTTAAACTCGCATCAAGACACCCTACTCAAAGATTTCCTGAGCGCATTTTTGATGCTATTGACTGGGTTCACGAATCGGAACTCTATCAACATGAATCTGCCCTAGAAGCATATCGCATGTGCTTGGATCTTTTCGACAACCACATCATGACACGATCGTCGACCATCTCACAGCGCGAGGCTGCAACCAGGTTTCGTGGGGCATGATCACTACCAGTCGATGCAGCCTCGTGTGCCATACGTTGTGTCGATCTGCGACACGCAGTTGAACTTGTGGAGCAGGGTCGTGGCCAGCAGTGGTCGCTGGCCTCTCGACTCAGGACTCCGCTGGAAGACCTGAAGCTTGCATGTCCGGAACTAGCTCACAGGCTCTCAGAGATCAACAAGCGCCTGTCTGATGCTCAGGGTTCCGCTGGCGGTGCTGACCGAGCAGCTGCTGATCAAGCAGCAATACATTACATGGGACTTCAGGAGCAGTGGAGAACTGCGGTAACTGAGATCCGCAATCTTAAAGACTTCTCCCAGTTCCTGCTCCCACCTTCATACGAAGACTTGCAAGCGGCAGCGCGTCATGGCCCAGTCATCATCCTCACACATCTGGACAAGCTCAAGGGTGACTTTGCCAGGGAGATACGACACGCATCTTTTATGCGCCCAGAGGAGACGAGGAAGGAATTGCAAGTCCTCTTGCGGACAGTGTGGGATGAAATCATGCTTCCCATCGTCATCGTCCTCCAGCGTGATCTCAGAGTAACGAGCGGCTCTCGAATCTGGTTGTGTCCGACTGCAACCTTCACTTCTATTCCTCTCTACGCAGCTCACCCTTTTCGAACCAAGGCAGACGGACAGCATGAACTATGCCTGGAGGACGTCTATATCTGCTCTTACACGCCGACACTTTCAGCGCTGATCAGATCTAGGCAGATGATGAAGAAACATGTGACTCCGTCATTCGTTGCAATCGGACAAAGTTCACCGAGTGCAGGGCAAGGCGAGGCGCTCTTGGCTGTTGACAGCGAGCTCGAGTTCGTCCGCAAGCTGGTCCCCGCGACAGCTAACCCCACCACACTCTCCGGCGACGACGCCACACGAGCAGGTGTACTTGACGCTTTGCAACGCAACACCTGGATGCACCTCGCTTGTCATGGGAAGCAAGACCGCGAGCAGTCTTACCATTCACGTTTCGCCATGAGAGACGAACCTCTGACGCTGCTAGATATCATGGAGAAAGACATTCCTCACGCTGAGTTTGCATTCTTGTCGGCGTGTCATACCGCTGTTGGGGATGAGGAAACACCCGACGAAGTCATCCATCTCGCAGCTGGACTTCAATTTTCGGGGTTCAAGAGCGTCATTGGCACGCTGTGGGTGGTCGACGACTCTGTCGCAAAACATGTTGTGGAAGCTTTCTACAAGAAGATGGTGGAGGGTTTGGATGATGGTGATATGATGGATTGTACGAAGGCGGCCTGGGCACTCAACCGTGCTACGTGCGCCGTGAAGACGAAAGTGCCGCTTGAGCAGAAGATGGTTTTCATTCATATTGGTGTGTAGTTCTGCTATGTTATATTGCTTTCGTATAGTTTAGGTTTTCGAGTTGTTGATTTTCGATCCTGTTGCATTCCCGTCACCGTGGCACCGGTCAATTGTAGGATTACCTTCCATGTTGATCGTACTGTTGTTTCGCATTCCCTCGCATGATATCGTCTGCTCTAGAGTCTTTTGCAATTCATAGTATTTCTTTGTGCATTTACTCAGGGGGGACATGCTAGCTTAGGAAGAAGTACCGAAAGTGCTACAGATATTCCTAAATTTGAAGAGGACGTCCCCACACATTCGAGCACTCCTTGGCGAACTCATTTCGACCTGCTTCCAGAGATCAGTCTCATCCATCCCCTACTCTTTTCTCTCCAAGATTTCTGGCACCTGTTCCGTCTTTCTCAATTTCAGATACCGAGCAACAAAGCGCTTGGCCTGTTGAGACTGTCGAGGAATACTGTTGGTGGCACGTCATTCAAATTGCAATCCATGCCCGGCTCCGTTCAGAGTGGAATAAGAAAGTCTACATCGACAATTATGATTGTGTACCACTCACTTACGAGTCGAGAAGATCTAGCCCCAACTCCGATTGTCAAACTCAAACCGCTGGAGGGCATAAACATGACCCGGAATCAGAGATGCCTGAAGGGTTGACGGTACTGTCCTATATTATAGGTCTGTTAGATAATGGACTCGGATGGTTGCTTGCAAGTATCCCCTTGTATGCTTGCGGCGCACTCGGGGACTTTGGAGATTTCTATTGCTAACGAGAATAGAGCGTGAATACAACCAAAACGAATACAGAGATCATACATTGCATGGCCCACTTCATGACGAATCAATGACACAGATGATGAGAAGCGGCATGGATCGATGACGAGCTGAGACGGGGGTGCTGATGTAGTGAGGTGGACAGTTAGTGGTGTTGTCGAGGCGCTGAGCATGAAAACCAGATGTGCGAGGGAATGAAATTCAATGAATGAATTATTTACTAGAGAGAGGCCGAGCTTCGCCGACAGCAACCAGTGTTGATGTTGTGCTTCAGTGCATTGATCGATGTTTTTCAAGGCCTGAGGTAACAAGTGGATTGTGAGTTATAGTAAATGCTGCCAATACACTCTTCGCCGAGCCAGTGGCATTCCATTCGTCCTTGGCTGACCAAAAAGAAACATTCCTACTTGATTCGATAGTTTGTTGAAAGTCACTTAGCTTACACAGATGCTGAGATGCCTTTCATGCGGAATATCGATACGGCGATGTTTTTGAAAAGTGTAACCTTCGCGCTATTGACAATCAAAGGGATATGTGAGAAGAGCAGTTGACAAGGGATGATGAAGTATTTTTTGAGGTACGGTGTTAGAACTGCAATGGTTGACTTGATGCATCAATGTGAAACAAACGCAGTAATCGAGTTTCAGGTGGATGTTACGACACTGTCAGTCCGTCCAGGCGATGGGTTCAGACCTGAAAGAGGTGCTAAATCCAATCCAGCAACAGCACATCGGAGGGCTCTGTCCCAAGCTTCCTCAACCCGATATCCTCCCGCTCTCATAATTCCTTCACGATCCTTCCTTACCGCGTCGCTGTACATATCATCGTACTGATCCCGGACCACATAGAGATCCTCGTAAGCATACCAATCGTCTTGCAGGGGGACGTGTGGTGGATCTGGAATGACAGTACTTTGGGCGGCGCGTGCACGCAGGAGCTGGGCACTGCTTCTGAGAACCGTGGTAGTAGTGGAACGAGCGGATGATCTCTTCATGGCTTCGGCCCGAGATTTAGCGATGACCTTGGCGGCACTCTTTGTGCTAGTCTCGAGGCGATCGATGATCTCGCGCTGGGCTGTTTCTCGTTCCTCACGCTCTATCTCCTGTTCTCTTCGCAGTTCGAGTGCACGTTGTTCTTTCTCCTGGCGTTCTAGCTCTTCTTGTTCCTTCAAAGCTTGCGCGTATTGTTCTTCCCGCTGAACGTTGAGTTCTATAAGAGCCGCGTTTTCTTGCCGATGAGCGAGTATCCGAGCTTCAGTCTGGGGAATGTCGACGTCATTGATAAGGTTGAAAGCTTAATAACATGAGCACAGCGTAGCACCGTCAAAGATAAAGCACTCACTAATATCTTCCACCTCCTCAAGATAATCATTGTAGGAGCGAAGATCGATGAAGTCTTCACGTCGTTTGTTGAACCTGGCCGTTCGTGATGAAGTTCAGACCTTGATACAAATATGGGATTACTCACTCCTTAGCTATTCGTCTGCGCACAGCAATTTCCTTTTCCACAGTAAGGTCCTCAAAAGTCTGTGGGGTGAATGCAAGTTTTCGTAGGACCTTTTGGCAGATAGGACACGGCGCGGGTCCTAAAGTGAACAAACGGTCGATGCAAGACTCGCACCTACAGCATATTGCATCAGCTTGTGTTTTTTATGCGAACTGGGATGCACACATTTTATGGTAACAGGAGCTGACCAGAAGACGGAGCTTGGGGTTCAAGTACCGATCAGATTTGCAAACAGGGCATTGGTCGTCCATAGACTTGTAATTCCGTATCCTGTTTGTGAGTGCGTTCAATAGATAGAGACTACGACGTACGAAATATTCGGTGGTTCGCCCAGATGCATCTTTAACACCCCCACTGAAAAGGGTGGAAGATGTGCTCTGAACTTGAGGTGTACTGGAGCGAGCGGTGTGTGCATTGGATGTTATGCCACCTTTACGGACGGTCTTTCCTTTCAACCAGCCACCTACGTTCGCACGATTTGACATGGCTTATAGAAAACAAGTTTTTGATACCAGCAGGGTCGTGCCAGGGTGGAAGCAAGTTCAGTACCAAGTGATGTGATGCTGTGCAGTTGATCAAGTCAAACACGTGTATTTCATAATAATACACAGGGGTCCAGTACTGGTCCTCAGCTGGCCTCTGGATCACTTCGCCCTAACCTCCTTTCAGACAACCACAGTCACAAGTACTACATCCTGCGCAGCATCAACCTAGCCTATAGAATATTATGTGATCCTTCTAGCTGAGACTCTTCCGTTGGTCCGTACAGGTTGACATCCCCCTGCATAGAATTCCAAAAGGGCCGGAAGGGGTTACCTTGACCCCAATAGCAAGAGCCAGGTAATTGGCCAACCTATGGAAGGTCGCTGTTCATTCATTATGGAATCAGGGTTCTAACCAAAGCGCTGACGCCACCGTACACAATATTGAATTATGAGACATTTATGATGCATCAGACAGATTTACCTCTGATCATGTTGGTAAAAGAGCTAAAGTGTCGAACAAGTTGAACGTCCAGCGTTTTCTTTTCGCTTGGTGAGTGAACTTGTGGCACGAGCGTCTAACGACCCAAAAAGGCTAAAAGTAATATAAACCAGAATGAAGCCGAACACTCGCTCGGTTACACGTCACGGGGCAACCGCCGGGGCAACGCTTGTCAAGATATTCAAGTTCTGTGAACTTCTGTCTCAGCAACCGTCGTATCCTACTTAGAACCGCACTCACGCTCAACTTATCCTCCTTTTTCTCTCTTCACATCCAGTCCTCTGCTTTACCAGTAATACGAGGCCTATCTGCAATACGTCTCTGACTTTGCAAAGCTTGCCCTCTCCTGTCAACACTCATTTAGCGTATCCTCGCATCGATTCCCTACCGAACTATTGCGATTACACCCCCGGCAGGGTGGATGAGACACCATCAATCTTTTTCATGTTCGTCATTTTTGTATCATCCTGCTCTATCATGACACCATAACATTTAATCTTCAGTCCTTCATATCTTGGTGCTGTGAAAGGATGCACAATTCTGTGACGCAGTCCTCCCGTTCGACCTCATTTGCCGCTCCAGGTGATGCAACTGGCAACTCAGTTGATGTCCCTTTTTTCCGTGAATCACAGGCCATGATTGGCCAAGGACCTATCACCCCTCCCATCTCTCCTGGCCATTGCGAAGATAAACAAGAACCAGAACCCACAAATTACCTCCCAGGACAAGTTCAACACCCTATTTTTGCCATCAACACTTCTACTCCAGTGTGGCAGCAGCCACAGGTTCCTGTGGTAGCTCCGCAACCTAAATCACCCGCAAGACCTCCTGCAAGGTTGTTGGAAGATGAAGCAGTTCATGTAGAGAGACGGGGTGTGATTAGGCTACTTGATTTTGAGGTCAAAGGCGCCCTCGGTTTGTGTCCGCGTCTTCTCAAGATCAACACTGCCTTATTGTTCATTTGACAGGTACGGGCACTTTTGGGAGAGTGCTCTTAGTCCGCCTCAAGACTGCAAATCAGGC
>JABBWL010000447.1:0-41465 GCA_016758765.1 Suillus cothurnatus | reverse complement strand
CATCATCCAGTGTGGATGACCCTTCAAATCCGGTTTCAGCAATCATTCACCATCTTTTTGACTAATGCCGCAGTACCTGTTCAGTACGCTTAGCCCCTATTCATTTTCCCTTCTTCTCTCACCATTGTATTACATCAGCGCTCATTGCCACCATCGCTAGATGACTGATGTTTCCTTTCTTGGATTGCTTACTTTCTTGCGATACATACTTAATCTGGCGGTCATCCTTTGTCCTCGTACTGGCCCTAGCTCTCCTAGGAGTCCTTATAAATACGCACCTTTGTACTATGTAGTTCTCTACTTTAATCTTACTGGGTTTTCACCTGACATTTGACCTTCCGCGTCTAAGCCCTCCAAGCTTAGTCGTCTGAATCGATCTCTAGTTAGAGCAATCCTCTTTCTCAGTCTGAACCTTGAACCTAACTCCAAGGTGTACCTTGCTGTTAGCTATTAACTTCACAAGCAGACTTCATTGTCGTTGCGTGTTGGACCAGACTCAACCACGAAGGCTCTCTTTTGAGTCTAGGTTGTTAGAACCCATCCCAGTTCGTAACAAAAGATTAAAGTCCTTATCTGACCGTCACCATCTGTGACGCCCCTTATTGACACCAGTTCAAGACGAGCTCTTGGCAGAGAACATTCTGGTGGGAAAGAGATCCTACCCAGCCAGATCCTGAACCAGAAGAACCGGATATCCGGAAGAAGAATTTCACGTGGCCCCAGTCGGCTACACTGAACCCCGCCTGATCCCCACTGATATCGAAGATAGTTCGAGTTCTACTCAACTTCCTCTTCAGAGGAATTCCCAGAAGAAAGACCTCCTCGACAGCTATCAGCCCACCCTAGCCTTAGGATGTCTCATGCCACAAAAGAAGTTGAACTCCATGCCGGAGCCCCCGTTGCCTTTGACGGTAACATCAGAAAAGCCTCGCGCTGGCTGCACTCTGTCAAAGCGTATTTTACTGTTAATGCCGCAGTCTACTCCACTGATGAGAAGAAGGTGGTTACCACCCTTGCCTATATGACGGAGGAACGGCCTCATCCTGGTCGGATACCTTTTACCAAGTATGTGAAGGGAGAACGGCCAAGTATGGAACTTGGGCCGATTTGAAAAAGAATTTCGGGAAGTTTATCCCCACCGATGTGAGCATAGTCGCGCTCAATAAGATCCAGAAGCTCAAACAGCTTGGGAGAAGTCTCACGTCCTATGTCGCCGAGTTTCGCTCACTCGTAGCGGTAGCCAATGTCAAAGAATCACACTTCTTATCCATATGTTCAACTTGGCCTAAAACAACGACCTCGTGCGCGCCGTTCATCTCATGGGAGAAATCCCCACCAATTTCGACAAGTATATTACCCTACCATCTACCGCTGTCACTAAAATTGATAGCAATATTAACTGCGGTAAAACTACCCATCGCCCTCACCAATGCCAACCGATACCGCAACTACCCGCCCCCAACCTAAGACGAAGAACAATGACGCAATGGACGTAGACTGTCTCGACGAAGAAGAACGCGCTGATTGTATGGCTAAAGGCCTATGCTTCATGTGCAAGAAGCGCGGCCATCGCGCTAATAGCTGCCCAGAGAAGAAGAAGAAGAAGGTCCCAGTTAGGCAGGAGAAGATCAAAGAAGAAGATGATGAAACAGAGAATTGCCGTCTTGCGGAGGATTTTTGATGTGGAAGACTGGTACGATGTCAGTATCTTCCAACGTAACAATAAGACTTGTACAGGCTATTGGAGAACGAAAGGAACTGCGTGTTCCGATGACTCTTATTTCCAAAACTCGTCTGAAAACCATCAAAACCACTGCTGTTGTTGACTCAGGAGCGGCAGGAACCTTTATCTCTGAGGACTTCATTAAACTCCATAAGATCCAAACCCACCGACTCTCCAAACCCTTCAAGGTGACCACCACCAATGGAAGCCTAACCAAAGGTGGCCCGATTACGCATTACTGCGTACTGACTGTGAAAATAGACGGTTGCGCCATGATTGGCAAATTTAATGTCACGTGCCTCGGAAAGCGCGATCAGATTCTGTTAGGAATCCTGTGGTTACGGGCTATGGATCCCATCATTTGATGGAAGGCAGGGATGCTCTCCCTACCTAGGACTCCTAAGTCCGATTTTATTGAAGAAGATGTCGACAGAGAACGAAAGAGGAACGGATTACCCCCCCTTTTTCAGAAGAAACCAAAATACGAGCATTCCCAGCTCAAGAAGTCAGTGAAACCTGAATGCGTTGACTCCACGGTTCCGACAAAGGTCGAACCAGTGACACCTGAACGTATTGACTCCACGACTTACCCTCCTGCATCCATTGAAGAGATCCCCGATGAGGAGATGACAGTTCCAGAAGAAACGGCCCCCATCTTCGATACTAAAGAAGATATCTGGGGAAATTACGAACCCATGGTGACCGACATCACCACCTATCAACTACAGGATGAAGATGTCCTTATTGAATATTCGGAAGACAGAATGGAGATGTGCCTTATTGAGAATGTTTCCCTTGATTCCCCTCTCACTAAAGATGGTACTTCCAAGAACAAGATAAAATTCAGCAATAAAGCTCAACAGTTCGCTATCGCCGGAGCACATAGCAAAGTAGAACAGAAAAAGAAATCGTTCGAAGAATTGGTACCCAGCTATCTCCATGATTTCCATGACATTTTCACTAAAGATGGTCTCAACCCTCTCCCTCCTGAACGACCCAGAATTGATCATTGTATCGAGACGAAACCCAGCTTTATCCTGAAAACGTCGAAGATTTATCCTTTATCTGAAAAAGAACGGTCAGCGGTCAAGGCATTTATCGATGAGAATAAGAAGAAAGGATTCATCTCCGAGTCAAAGTCCCCTCAAGCAAGCGGGTTCTTCTTTGTTGGCAAAAAGAGTGGAGAACTTCGCCCCTGTCAAGACTACCGGTACATCAATGATTGGACGATAAAGAATTCTTATCCGCTTCCCCTCCCTCTTACGCTGATCGCTCGATTACACGACGCCAAGTACTTTACCAAGATGGATGTCTGATCTGGGTATAATAATATCCGGATCCACCCTGACGATCGATGGAAAGCAGCTTTCACTACGGAATTTGGACTATTTGAACCTAACGTTATGTTTTTTGGCCTCTGCAACTCGCCAGCCACATTTCAAGCATATATGAATCGGACCTTCCAGCAGGAGATTAATGAAGGGTGGCTAGTAATCTATATGGACAACATTCTCATCTTTTCAAAGACGCTTGATGAACATCAAGAACGGACTAGAAGAATATTGGAGATAATCTGCCGAGAACAGTTATTTTTGAGACTGGAGAAGTGTACATTCGACACCAAAGAAGTGGAATATCTTGGCATGATCATCAAGCCAGGCCACGTCACCATGGACCCTGCTAAACTTGACGGAATTAGGGACTGGCCTGTCCCCACCATGGTGAAAGAAACTCAATCCTTTCTAGGATTCTGCAACTTCTACTGGAACTTTATCTCGCACTACTCTGACCTCACACGCCCTCTCATAGATCTCACGAAGAAAGATGTTCAGTTCTTGTGGACTGATACGTGTAACAAATCATTCTTGGCTTTGAAAGATTGTTTCCTTTGCCAACCAGTCCTCCGGAACCCTGACCCTACTCGCCAATTTGCAGTTGCGACTGATGCTTCCCTCATGGCCACTGGAGCGGTGCTCCTTCAGACCGATGACAATGGACAGTATCATCCATGCGGTTATCTGTCCCAGTCCTTGAACCCAGCGGAACGAAACTATCAGATCTTCGATCGCGAATTACTCGCCGTCATCCGAGCACTCACTGAATGGCGTCATTACCTCAAAGGGAACCCACACCCGGTTATTGTATTCACCGATCATAAGAACCTGCTCTATTTCTGCACAGCACAGAAGTTAACTCATCGTCAAGCACATTGGCAGCTGATCCTTACCATGTTTGATATTGAACTCCACCACGTCCCAGGAACTAAGCTAGCCGCCCCTGATGCGCTGTCGCGCAGACCAGATCACCATCCCACAGATTCAGATAATGCGGACGTCACTCTTCTCCCCGATACCATGTTTGTCCGCCTTCTTGACGACTTGCTCCGTGACGCCCTTTCTACAGATGACTCCTCCTCCGACCCCATATTCTCCACTGCCTCCGATGCTTTGAATGGCCTTTGTCTTCCCCCTATGAAGTCGGTGCTCTCTGATTGGAAGGTTGTTGACAGCATCCTGTATTACAAAGATCGCACCTATGTCTCCCCCGCCACTCACCATGACCTACTCCGCCGTCTCCATGACCACCCCACCGCAGGCCATCCCAGTCGTTTTAAAACCAAAGAACTTGTTAAGCGTGACTTTCGGTGGCCCGGTCTTGGTGCCTACATTCGGAAATATGTTGAGGGTTGCTCCCTTTGTCAGCAAATGAAAACGGACACCCACCCAGTGACCCCTCCTCTTGTTCCCATTTCTTCTGATGTGACCGTGCCCTTTGCTTCCTTGTCAGTTAATCTCATCACAGATCTCCCTCCCTCTGGTGGATTTGATTCTATTATGGTCATGGTCGACCACGGCCTTATGAAGGGGGTAATTATTACTCCTTGCCTGAAAACCATCACCTCAGAGGGTGTAGCAAAACTTTTCTTCAAGCATGTTTACCGCAGATTTGGACTCTATGACAAGATTATCTCTGACCGAGGCCCTCAGTTCATCTCTAAATTCTCGAAAGCTCTTGCTAAACTCCTTGATTACACCATTGCACCCTCTACTGCTTATCATCTGCAAACCGATGGACAAACCAAATGCCTCAACCAGGAACTAGAAACGTACTTACGGATCTATTGCCGAACCAACCCTGAAACATGGGTCGAACATCTCCCTCTCGCTGAATTCGTCCATAACCACAGAAAGCATGATTCCCGTAACGCCTCACCATTCTATCTTATGATGGGATACAACCCAAGATTGCTACCCCATGCCCTAGCATCGTCATCAGTTCCAGCAGCCAAAGAACACGTAAGACTTCTACAGAAAGCTCGAGAAGAAGCCATCACCTGCCACAACATCGCTATGCAGCGAATGGCAGAACGATCTCACAGAATAAAGTACACGCCTTGGAAAGTTGGCAATAGGGTTTGGCTATCAGCAAAGAACCTGATCGTCCAAATACCAAAGAAGAAGCTCAGACCGAAGAGATACGGACCCTTCCCGATCAAAGCTGTACTAAGCCCGGTCACTTTCACACTCCAGCTCCCAGAACAATGGCAAATCCATCCTACGTTCCATGCTTCGGAACTATCATCCTATCACGAAACTGACGTACATGGTCCAAACTTCCAAGAACCACCACCTGATATCATCAACGAGGAAGAGGAGTATGAAGTCGAAGCTATTCTTGCCCACAAAGGAGCGGGTAAACAAAGACGCTATCTTGTATCATGGGTCAGCTATTCTTCGGCCAGCAACGAATGGATCCCAGAAGAGAATCTTGGTAATGCCTCTGAGATAATAAAAGCATATAAGAAGAAGCACAAACTCGCTTAGCCCCCTCCAATGTACTCCGGTGACATCATCTGGCAACTCCCTGATTACCTTCGCCTTATCAAATTTATTGCTCTCAAATTCCTAGCCCTCACCAACAACTTCATTATGAGCTCCTCCTCCGACATCACCTCCGACCTCACATCTGCCTTCATTTCGCTTGACTCCTACCTTGACACCATCACCAAAAACCTTGACTCCGCTGACCTCATTAACCAAGAAGCACGCACCACACGAAACACATCACCGTTATCCACCGCCTCTTCCGACTACTTTGCCATCTTAGAAGAAGTAGAGAAACAGACTCTTATCGAGGCAGCATGCCTTGACATCCAGTATTCTAAAGACATCGACGAATGCCTTGCCCAACATAATGCCACAGCCATCGGGCTCCTCATCAACATTGTCCGAGCCGCTGAGCTCGTTGAATGTACCGCCAGAATCCTCCCCAACCCCCGCCACACCAGCATCCTCCTTCATTTACAGAGGCGTATTAGGAACCTCGCTATACGTCTTATGCCTGATGACGCTAAAACTATTATTCATGAAGTTGTCCACGAAGTATGCGAATGTATTATTAAGAACCCAGTCTTGCGTCCCCATTCCCCTAATACACCTCTCCCTGTACCTCTGCCAGTTGACAGTGCTGCTTCCGCTTCACCTGAGGATATTACTCCTGGCTTACGCACTATGTCTCTTTCGACGATGGCTGCATTGCAAGTGTTGCAGGAAACAGCCCCTCCACTTAATGAACCAGCACACCCCCTCCGAAGAACGCATCGCAGACACTCTTCTGGAAACACCCGTAGAACAAGAGTCGCACGTGCCTCCGCTCCTTCCCCTCCCAACCTTATCAACTGCAATCATGAACGTTCTGTATCCCCGACGCCCACTACGGCGTCCCGCGTCACCATCATAATCACTGATCCTGACAACAACTTCGTCTGTCATCACTGTTGTGACCCTGGGCACCATCACAAGAATTGCCCAAAGTATCACTGTCGTGTCTGTCGTGCCTATGCACCAGGCCATTTCTCTGTCTTCTGTAAACAGCTTAAGGGCGAAGCTGTCCTTCCTATCGACTGGAAAGACCCGGAATTCTATAGCACCCTTGCTCGTTGGGAAGCTGACCGAGATGCCGCGGACCTCTGCGTCACTGAAGAGCAAGACACTCTTCTTCACCGAGACTATGACTGTGACCATACTCTTTATGATAATACTGATTGATGAAGTCGGTGACTTCACGATAAAAATGGGGTAATGTTACAGTATGCTTAGCCCCTATTCATTTTCCCTTCTTCTCTCACCATTGTATTACATCACGATCGCTCATTGCCACCATCGCTAGATGACTGATGTTTCCTTTCTTGGATTGCTTATCTTTTCTTGCGCATACATACTTAATCTGGCGGTCATCCTTTGTCCTCGTACTGGCCCTAAGCCTCTCCTAGGAGTCCTTATAAATACGCACCTTTGTACTATGTAGTTCTCTACTTTAATCTTACTGGGTTTTCACCTGACATTTGACTTCCTTCGTCTAAGCCCTCCAAGCTTAGTCGTCTGAATCGATCTCTGAGTTAGAGCACTCCTCTTTCTCAGTCTGAACCTTTGAACCTAACTCCAAGGTTGTACCTTGCTGTTAGCTATTAACTTCACAAGCAGACTTCATTGTCGTTGCGTTGTTGGACCAGACTCAACCACGAAGGCTCTCTTTTGAGTCTAGGTTGTTAGAACCCATCCCAGTTCGTAACAGTACCTGACATAGCTCCTTTCTTTGCATTCAAAACAGATCAAGGGGGCTGGTCTCCCATGATTCGGTCCTGGTTCGTCAATCGCTGCAATGAAGTTTGGAAGAGTGCCAGTCTACCAGAAATGATGGGCCATTGTTTAGAATTGGAGGGGCAACAGAACTTCTCTTGAGGGGAACACCCCCTGATGTTGTAGCAATGCAAGGCAGATGGAAATCAAGAGCATTCCTCGAGTACTGGAGAAAGATCAACTCAATTTTGCCAGTTTTTATTACTTCAGCATTCTCAGATTCCCGTATCATGATGATTAATTCTTCCATGAACACTTTCTCCCATCATTACTGGTAGCACTGTCTGGTCATACTCATTGTTAAGACACAACTGCCATTGTTGAATCAGTCACTCGCAGTCTCGTTTTGGGGGGTCTTTTTTCACCGATTACACAACCATTGTGAGCCTTGCTCATTATGGGTTGTGTCGTGCCATCAGCAAAAACTCACCTATCTACCTCACACTCAAGGTTTTTGGTTCTGCTTGATTGGGCTTGCTCTTGTCTCCATTAGTTGGTAGTCATTCAACACATTCATGCCATGTCTTTGATCATTAACTACACACGTGTCAGTCACGTGACACAAGCACTAACCACGTGCAAAGATGATCCTACAAGTACTTCAGAGACACAGCACACACCCCTGCATGCAGAAACCAACCCCCCCCCCCCCAAAAAAAAATAAAATAAAAAAAAAAAAAACCCCTTGTTCTTACCACTGCATTAGAGAGCAAAAAGGTTCTGTCATTGTGTTATCATGATCACATCAGGGCGTTTTTAAGGCAGGATTGGTAAAACACACTTCCTGGTCTTCAGCTAAGAGCAAAATAGTAAGCTGGCCCACTAGCTCTTATATTATTTACAAAACATGCAATCAAAGATCCCATAGTGTTGTGGTATGATCATCATGGTGGGTTAAAATTCACAGGGGTTTTGAGTTCGATTCCGCACTCATGTAATTTTTCCTGTTTTTTATCGAATGCCCACGATGTGCATATTATGTACACACCATATGTGAGACGAAAAGCATACGTATTATATAATATGAATATTGAGCTAACAAGTCTGAATTTGGACATCAGACGTACAAAATCAATGGTCAGCCGTGTGATTATGTACTCTATATCGTCATATATGCCCTTATAAAACCTTCACCGGTTCACTGACGGTACCATGGAATGTCGATGCTGCTGAATGCGAGCGTCCCGAAGCCCTGAATTGGGTGTATGGTAGCACAAGAAGTCGGCCATTGGTCGGTTGATTCTGGGATCACTTCTGTCATTGTAGGACGAAGACAATGGTCATAAATAAGGGCCAAGTCCGCTTAAGACACTCCCACTCCAAGTGAGGATGTACTATAGAACCGGGAGAAGAATATCCTCACGACGTGCCTTTGTTCAACTTTGCCTAAGGCTACGTTGGGAATCTTATGCATAGGAATGCGAATCTCGGCGCCCCAGATCAGATTTACGTGCCTGCAAAGTACCCTCGTCGTCATCATGGTCGTCCAACTCAACAGAGTAAGCTGAACGAGCAGGATCCTTTGAGGGAGGAACTGATCCAGAGGTGTCTTCCGCGTTGATCTGGACATTAGAAGGGCCATTATCGTCGCCGTCGTCCGAGCATGTTCGAGTAACATGATACATTGACGTGACTAAAGATCCTTTGACATACGCATACATCGATCTATTCGTACTCGTAACTTGTACTGAAGGAAAAGTTCTAAAAATACGACGCTGCGAATGATACATGATACGAAATCAGTGCGATTGGGATACAGGATTAACGTACTCCAAGATTGCGTGAAGTCCGGCGTGATCATCAGTGACATTATGACGTGCGATTATTTTTTTATATGCATCCCTCGATACGTACTTGGGGTGCGCTACACTGTCGCCCATGTCACGGATTGCCGATGGTCTCTGGACCACAAGAGACATCCCGGTGTCGGATGCGACGAATTGTTTCGTGGCAGCATCGAGCGTCACCCCTGGAGCATTCAACAGCTTACGGGCAGCTTGCAAGCGCTCAGCAAGTGTTTGGAAGGAAGCCAGTGCCTCCCTCCAGAGGAAAGACTGCGTGATACGAAAGTTATTTTCGCGCTTGGGAAGTCCAGATGCGGTGGCTAGCTTTGCTTGCGCGAGATCGAGTAAGTGGCGAAGTAAGATGCGATCCAAGAGTTTTGTATCCTAATTAATTGTTCAGCCATCGTTATTGCATTGAAATTTGGATACTTACTGCACCGCTGACCCACCCAGCAGTTTCAATATGCTCGTCCTCGATCTCCTGGATCCTGGAGAGCATGCATAGCTTCTCCCGCTCCCCAGCTTCCTTCTCCTCCATACGGGTCTTCTTCTCCTCCAAAAGCGACTCCTCCAGGTCCTTGATGCGAGCCCTGTCCTCTTGTTGGCTGTCCTCCAAGTCCTTAATGCGTGATCTGTCCTCCTTTAAGCTGTCCTCCAAGAATTTGATTCGTGATTGGTCCAGGCTGCGTTCCTGCTTGAGCATGTTGATTTGATGCTGAGTCTCCTTCAGCTGTCGCTCCACATCCTTAGTGTATCGCTGGAACTGCTGTTTCGCATCCTCATCCCTCCGCAGTTGATCGCGTTGAAACGTTTGCATTGTTTCCTGAAATTGAGCTTGTTGTTCGTCCCTTATCTGGTCCTTAATTTCAAGGGCGCTGTTCATCGATATCACCAGGTTGATAAGCTCTTGACTTTTCAGGTGAGCAGGACTCGATAAAGTTTTGGTCATGGTTGCCGCGAGTGAGGGAGCGATGGAAGGTTCCAACTGTCGGGAGGGAATGATAGCAAAAATACTGTTCGCCGAACCACACACGCTCTCGAGGGTGATTGAATTATCTTCTAGCATGGCGGTACCATGCACGTCTGGAGGTAGCATGAATGAATATTCATGCTAACAGAAGAAAACTTACTTGTAGCAAGAAGCACAGAGTTTGGATCCAGATGGATCTCCGGCGGTTGCAACCATTCTTTCTCGAACTTGAGACCAACAGAGCGCTGGAGACAGGCTCTCAGCTGGCCCATATTGCTGATTGAGTCCCCAACCCGATAAGAGGCAGCGGTAGCCTTTTCAGCGTAGAATGCATGGACTTCAATATCGCAAGTCATGTTGCAATAAGATTGGTCTTTGATTTTTGAAGATGCTCGGTGAGTGGTGGCAAGGCTGACTGGGCTCCGCAGCTGAAGCGCTGACAGAGGCTGGCACCACTTGTTTACACCTACACCATAAATAGCTTAGATTGGTTCCGAATCGGTTTTATCGCGCGTTTGAATGAACTACTGGCGTCTATTGGTGTCAGTCCAAAGGATATGTAATGAATGTGTGTATCAATTAATGGTTGTCCGTGGTATACTAGATACGGGCAAGTTCAGTCCTCCATCTCCCCCTCAGAGTCTGCCACAAGCTGGTCGCCCTCATGAGGCTGATCAAAAGCCCGCAGGGTGACCCGTTCCCGAGCGCGCCTCGGGTTGATGCCAATCAATGGGCCACCTTTCGTCCCAGAAGGAAGCGCTTTCCATGAGGATGTGTCCATTTTTCTGGTCGACCAGATGCGGTCCCATTGAGTGTATGGCACCCATACGAGCTTATCGAACTCGACCCTTAGCGCCCGCCTGGTCTTGGCGAGGGACTTGACTGATATGACACGAGCAAGAGCGAGGTAATCGCTGTAGTATGTACATTTCCCATAGTTTTGACGACCAGGACTCCTAGCAGCTGCGGTGGCAGAAACGGGGAAAAGGCGATCGAAGTGCATCTCCCACTGCTCCGGCGTGCAGACACAGTATTGAGCTAGTTCGAATGGAAGTTCTGCGGTCTGTAGCAGCTCTGGCCGCGCCAGCTCGCCGCGCATGTCAACAGGGATCGTGAGGTATGATCCAAGCTCCGCAGATCTCCGGTTAGGCGCTTCCTCGATAATGTCAAGGAAAAATTGCTCGTAGATCTTGGCGGCTCGCTCGTTAACCGTGCGTTCACCTTGCTCATTGTCACCTGCCCCATTAAACTCTCGTTCATCGCCACCGTCAATGACGTGCAAGTCCACGTCCCTGCCTACCAAGCGAACAGCAGGCTTGATGCGAACGCCCCGAATCTCTGTGTCGAGGCGCAAGCGCTGTCGATCGGGCTCTCTGATATCATCAACATCGCGAGTCTTCCGTTTCTTGCGATTTTGCGTTCGATCCGGATTAGGGAGGCGCTTGCTGAGAGGAGCTGTGCTCCAAGTAAACGAAGCACGGATGTCATCCACAGATGTTTTATGATAAATGCGAGCCATGGAATCTGCATCAAACGTGCGTTGCACAGGCATTCGAAAAAATGCTGGGTTCCTGTTGAGCACAATGTCGCAGATGAAGTATGTTCCACGGTCATACAAAATGGGTACAGTAGGGGCGTCTTCGTCATCCGCGTCGTCATCGGGGTCTTCAAGCACCTGTTGGCAAGATATCTCAATCAAGTCCTCCCATCCGAATCCCTCGGCAGGACGCGTGAAAGATGCGTTGGACATATAAATGCATATTGCTCCCAATGCCATTATAGAGTCCATGGAACGTATCCTGCCATCTGCCTTTGCCAAGTTCAAGAGGACAAGGCGGATTGCAGCCAGGCGATAATAAACGAACAGCCTGAGACGATAAATCAGTTCAGGGGCGCAGCAGGAAATAATGCAGATGCACTCACCACCACAGCCGTCTGTCAATTGCAACCACAGAACGCCCAATAAGATCCTCAGGGAGAGCAGACAGCGAGTCCATGACGTTGTCCAGTGTAACTCGAATCTCTAGACGGGCGCAACCATCGCGACCTGCCACACCCTCTTGTTCGCCAGCGCATTCGAAGAATATCTCGCTCATGACATCCAGGTCCCGTATGATCTTCTCTTCCGTCTCCTTTTGTAGAAGCTCCTTAGCTTGACGTCGGCGAAATACTCCAGGATTTAGTTGATATGTCACGTTCTTCGAAGTGCAATAAGCCTGCACGTACGATATGCCATCTCTACCTGCAACATTGGCTGTGTTTGCACGAAATCCGGCAAATTCTTTGACCTGTAACGCGCGATCAAGGTGAAAATTCCCCTTATTCTTCATTAGGCGATCGATGCGTGGCATGGGTGCGTTAGGCATGAGATGACACAAAAGCTCTTGGTGACAGGACTCGCGCCAGGTGACAACGTGCCCCGGTACGCCAATGGCGAGTGCAACATCCACCTGCCAGTCTTGCGCAACCAAGCTTCCAACATCGACATGCTCGAACATGTCTTCGAAAGCTAGCTGTCTCTCGTATTCATCACCCCCGTTGTGCACGGTGGCATTCTTCGTCCCCCTCAGCTCGTGCACAAAATAGGCATCTTTGAATGCGGGCTTTTCGTCCCCAAGTTTGGTTAGCAAGGTCCGTGCGACATCTTCCAACCTGTACCATGGAATGTCGATGCTGCTGAATGCGAGCGTCCCGAAGCGATTCCTGAATTGGGTGTATGCGGTAGCATAAGAAGTCGGCCATTGGTCGGTTGATTCCGGGATCACTTCTGCCATCGTAGGACGAAGACAACGGTCATAAATAAGGGCTAAGTCCGCTTGAGACATTCCCACTCCAAGTAAGGATGCACTATGGCTATAGAGCCGGGGGAAGAATACCCTCACGACGTGCCTTTGTTGAACTTTGCCCAAGGCTACGTTGGGAATCTTATGCATAGGAACGCGAATCTCGGCGCCCTGGTTCATGGTCAGCATGTATAACTTTATTATAAGTATAAGTCTTGCCTGAGCATCGTATGCTCTACTCTTGACGTGGTTGTCCTTTTTCAACGTCTCCTTGAAAGGAGTAAGGGGCCAGACCGCCAGTGCGCTGGTATAAGGCAAGGTATCAGATACTCCAATGGCCGAGTCAAGGTCACGAGTAACCGTGGTCTCGGGAAGGGGGGGAAGGCCTTGCAAGCAATTCAGGCTGATGTGGCATTGGTCGAGTTCCTCGCCTGCCTGCGGCCCGACCCTACCTGCCAACGTGAAACGGATAAAATTAACCTCCGACTGAAGATCGCCCTCGACCGGCACCTGCTGGAATAGATGTCGGGAATGGCCAACGAAGTCTTGCATTGTTAGCTGGGTAAGATCATGACAATCATCCGGGTATTGCATAGCGAGAACCTGTAATGACAGTGAGGATGAACGCAAATTGCAATGAAAAGGTTAGAGAGGGGGGGATGAGAGGGATCGTGCTAGTGCGCTCTGTATTATAAGCATCTGGCACTCGTACATCTCGCTTAAAGATTTCTTTCTTTCTAACTCGAAGGGCCAAGGTTGCTTCCAAAGAGTCCGTGCGGAACCTTTCGCGCGTCCTA
Organism: Suillus cothurnatus; assembly: GCA_016758765.1. Taxonomy (NCBI): domain Eukaryota; kingdom Fungi; phylum Basidiomycota; class Agaricomycetes; order Boletales; family Suillaceae; genus Suillus; species Suillus cothurnatus. The sequence continues at coordinate 27,769 of JABBWL010000447.1, read as the reverse complement.
TCCTAATCCTGTTTAATGTGCGTGCCGATGTAAAGCAGCACGATAAGACTTACCCGCTTCCGAGACGCCGGTTAACTCTCAGCCACTCTGACTCGAACTAAGACCTAAGGGTCCTCGATTGACTGCGGCTAATGTTGTTAAGGGTCCTCCATGATGAACTGCGGCTATCGAGTCTGTTTCGACTGCACAACGTGTACTAGTTGTGAACGTGGTTCGAAAGTCCTGTTCCTGGTATAAACACATACGTAAATACCGCCGCACGGAAATTGGATATGCAAGCAGCTACTAAGCCAAGTTAAATGACGCCCAACAAAACAAAATGTTTGCAGCTTTGGCTAAGCGGGCGCTCTAACACATCTCGTATGTAATAAAGATTATAAAGTAGATCAGTTATGCACCGGGTCAGCTGCATGCAAACTCTAGATCTGATATTAGACCCTGATTGATATTGTACATTAACGACATTACCTTTTGAGACACGTTATACGGATTAAGACCCGAGATATTCCGGCCGTTAAAGTGTCCGTAATGCCCGCTTCCACATTGCAAGTGGGCGTCCGGGACGGCCGCTGTACACGGGTCCAACTCGTTTCAATTACATGCTTATCCCGTTCCAACTGACCCGAAGGTAAGTGACATAAGTTGAGTTGAGTTACGTTCACAAAATATGATCTGTGAGGTAAATTCAACGACTGTGGCCGCGCGAGGCCCACCCAAATGGATCTGCAGTTATGTATGAACATAGTATGATAATGAGTTTAACGACATTACGCGGTTACATGCAATTACGCGCCCAGCTGCAAGCAAATTTTATCTCATCGATAGACCCCAGTGAGAATCGAATGGGGCTGATATCACGCCTTGTTATGTCCCCCGACTCCACTTTAGTGGAAGAGGGTTATGTCGCAACAAAATGTCTAACTCCCTGCAAACGCACCCGTGTGGGAATACTTTGAGCTTGTGGTGGGAAAATAGTTCCCTTTAGACTGTACCTCTGTAGACGGTTTGCTTCGATCAAATTTGCAGTCTACCATCAATTTACTGATGCTTGCATGAAAGATGTCTTGAACCATTTGAAAGCTTATGTTAGATCGCATCCTGACATTTTGGGCGATCCAACTCGATGGATAGAGGGCATGGGATGGGACCAGAGTAGATGGCCTGGAGCGCAATATCCTCATGCCGTATGTCTGTTTATTTACTTTATCCTCACAGCTCCTCACAACTCTTAAGGACGACTTTGACAGGGAACCACTTCTTCGCGGTCGACGAATCTCTCTCGCCCGTATTGATGCTCACGCCTCCTGGGTATCCAATCATGTGCTGCAGCTCGCGGCGCCCCCTCCGGAGAACGTTGATGGCGGGCTGATTATTCGCGATAAGCACGGGAAACCTACCGGTGCGTTTCTCTTCTTCGGGAGTACTGTTTTTGATGTAAAACCTCTGTCTGAAACCTTTATGGCATCACAGGGATATTCGTTGATAATGCTATGGATCTCGTTCCCTCGCAACCCTTCAGCGAGGCCCGCGCGATGGAGTATTTCACCCGCGCTGCTAGTGATGCCCTCGCTGTGGGTCTGACCAGCGTGCACAACGCATTTCTGTCCCAGAAGAAATACAGTTCTGTAAGAAGTATTTAACCCACGATTTCCCAAACAATGTTGAATTAATCGTCTTCCAGACTTTCAGAGATTCAGTTGCCTGTTAGTTTTTGGTCTCCTTGAGCATAGCAGTTTACTAACATGGATACCAGCCCCGGCTTTATCTCATGGGCAATGTGAACTCTGATGACTACTGGGGGAGTCAGATTCCAAGACTGATTCAGCACGGATTTGATGAACGATTGACAGTGCGCAGCGTGAAACTTTTCTTGGATGGTTGGTTCCGTTCCAATCGATGTTTTGTGCTTACATTCATCTTCAATAAATAGGTGCACTTGGTTCATCCGGTGCTGCACTGCTTGAACCCGTGAGCTTCTACCCACGTTACCGTTCAAGCATGGATGTGCTGATATAAGGATTTTAGTATAGTGATGATCCATCAACGAGCGGTATAATGTGGGTGCGGCCGGAAGTACTGGCAAAGCTAGTAAGGGAGTTTTCGACTGATGGTTGGCAAGTTGTAAGTATCTGATGTTCGTGATCTCTTCTCATCCTTACACTAGCTCAATTGTTTGGCCCCTTGCCACTAGAACATCCACTGCATTGGGGACCGTGCAAATCAGGTTGTACTTGACATTTATGAGGATATTCTCGCCAACGCTTCGTTTTGCATAGATGCTTTGCGACCTCGTATTGAGCATGCGCAAATCTTGACACTGGATGATATCAAGCGGACTGGAAAGTTAGGTGGTAGGAAGTCCAATTCTCACTTCACGTTTAGGTTGTCGATGGTATAAAATTCCAGTGATACCCAGTGTGCAACCGACTCATGCGTGAGTCTGTTGACACACCTTGCCAACTGTCTGACTGATATAACTCGTCTTGCAGGACAAGCGACATGTGGTACGCCGAGGATCAGTTGGTAAATTCCCTCTTTTCATCTTGCATTAGAGCACATCGAACTGGATTTCTACAGGGTCCAAAGAGAATCGTAGGCGCGTATACATATCGAGCTCTACTCAAGTAAGTTACTTTCTCCTCTCGGCTTGTGTCGAGCTTGCGCACTAATACCCCACAGTGCGTCTCCAAACAGAGTCTTGCCCCTTGGCTCTGACTTCCCTGTTGAGGGCATCAACCCCCTTCTTGGTTTCTATGCCGCTGTGTCACGCCTGTCTGTAAAGGGCGACTCGCCCCACGGCTCTGGAGGATGGTGAGTTCCTGACATACTTTCAATTGCGCTGATTCGTGGGTTATTGATTACTCTCTTTCTAGGTACCCATCCGAACGCCTCACACGCGCTGAAGCACTCAAGGGCATGATACTAGACGCGTCATATGCATCTTTTTCTGAGGATATTCTCGGCTCGCTTTCAATCGGGAAGAAAGCTGATTTCGTTGTTCTGGACCGTGATATCATGACAGTGCATATGGAGGATATCTTGGGTGCCAAAGTGACAGCAACTGTCATCGATGGGGAAGTCGAGTACGGGAATTTGTAACCAGTGGCTGTATCCAATGTGAGTACTCCCGAATCTAACAAGCTCTAGCCAAAGTCCGCATGAACGCTTGAAATTGGGTCTTGTACAATTGATTCAGTTGGGAAGAGTAGTACACTATTCATGCTTATTTTCCGAGTTGATGTAGTGAGTGGGTATTATAGACGTGACCATGTGGTGAAAGAACATGGTGATAGTTAGGAGAGATCTCATGGTCACGTGCATGACATGACTTACTCAGCTAATACCTTACAATGTAACACTAGGTACAGCACCGCCGCTCATGCTCCGATGCTGACTTGTTCGCCGATGCTGATAAGTTAGGCCAGTCTGATAGGCCTATCAATGGACCCTGTAAGCGTTTACATGATAAGAGTGCCTCCAGAGCATTTCCCGGTCTCGGTAACACAATTTCGAATCCCCTTCAGCTAGAAGTTCAAGTTTTTTGAGCGACTTTGGGCCAACAGGATAAGTACTTTTGTCTGTTAGAAATATCTTGTACCTCCGCGGCGCCAAAATTCTGAACGTCATACAGTGTCATTGTAGAGGTCCTCAGCAAGATTCGGTAGGCCAACAATGACCTATAGTGGCCGGCGGGACATGAATGTGAGTGAGTAAACCACCGTTTGACAAGGATGACCGGTGCTCCGAGATTGTATACAGATTTGAGCTCGCGTTCGACAGATGTAACTGCAACATACATACAAGCGCTGAACATAAAACATACTGAAACACATCGGTTGCAGATCTCGAGTTGGAAGAAATAAAGCGATAAGCTCATTTAATTTCATTTCTTCAGCAGATCTCGACTTCTTGCTCTGGACGTAGGACACCGGTGAGAATAGAACAATGCCACGTTTGGGTTCATCGACCTCAGCACTAGGCTTGACGACGATGAGATGGAGACCGAAGGGATTGGGTTGCAATTCATGCATCAAGCTTGATGCAGAAAGATGGAACGCGTGGCTGATATCAGTGATTGTTCAGGGTCTACTGAGTGACACAATAATGCATGTCTTACGCACCAGATGAGTAAGAGTATCGGCGGGACGAGGAGCACCTTCAAGGAGCAGTTGAGTAGGGGGAAACAGTTTTACATTGTGTTGGTTCCATGGTGACGAGAATAGCAGAATGAAGTTGTGTCAGGCAATCCACTTTCGGGCCTCGCGAGGGTAATATTAGAATGTTATGTATTTCCGCATCTCATAGTATAGTAATGTACATACCACCCTATTGTATGGAGTCGGTGATGTGCATCGCTACTATAGATCACAGTATATGGGTCGGGGTTAACTGGGGTACCAACGGAAGAGGGGTGGAAACCATGGTGGTTAGCATTAGTGATTGTAAAAGTTTTGGAGAGTTTTCCTTGTGGCGAGAGAAGTGGTAAAATGTACACCTTGCGCACGAAATATGTATCGAGTACTGACGACTTGGAGATGACGAACGCGTTGAAGCAGTCGGCTGAGAAAATGCGGATGTATGATCTGGGGCGTAATTTAAAGTACGATACATTGGCCACTGGCCAGGCAGTAAAGACGGGGATCAAAATTGTGAATGATGGATGCGACTCGTGATCACAAATGAGGCTTGGGCCCTTCTGCTGCGCAGCATATGCTGTAAGCCGTGAAGTGTACACGAGGATGTCAACACGTAGAACGTACCAGCTCAGACTTCCCGTGCTTTGGTGTCAAGACATTGAGACGACCTGCTAAGAAACATCGTAGTAAGTGGTGGCTTAGACTTTGTTTTTGAATGAAAGCTGAGATGGAGCTGCGCCCAATAGTTAATTATGTCTTCATCTATCGTTGGAAGGCAAGAGATTTCAACGATCAAGCCCCGCCAGAAATTCGAAGGACATACCGATTGGGTCGTTGGGGCCATACATCTGCCAGACGGACAACGGATAATGACTTGTTCATTCGACGGCTCGCTCCGGGTGTGGAACTTGAAGAGTGGGAAGCAGATAGGAGATGATTGGCGGAGCGGAGACAGCGCGGTAGGAACCATTGCGTTATCTCCAGACGGGAAGAAAGTGGTTAGTGGAAGTGGCGATGGTGGAGTGAAGTTATGGGACATCAACACAGGCAAAGTTATCGCGGAATGGACGGGACACAAAAAAGCGGTGAGTCCGTCTGCTGGAGTAGAGATAGTCAGAAAGTGGCGAGCGGATCCTACGACGGGACTGCAAGGGAATGGGACGTGGAGAAGGGAGAGACAATCCTCAGTCCAATCAAGACTGGGCACAAACGCGTTTCCAGAGTCATCTACTCGACAGACATGACTATGTTTGCGACTGCCGGAGGCGACTGACCCCCGCTTCACGATTCCAAGTACCCAGTCAAAATCTGGGATGCAAAGTCAGGCAAGCTCGTCGCCACTCTCAAAGGACACACAAGTTTGGTGTGGTCCCTGGCTTGGACACCGGATGGAAAAACGCTTTTCTCCGGGTCAGGTGATCACTCAATTAGGACATGGAATACTTCAAACCGCTGTGCTCCATGGGCACACCAATATTGTTTATGGCATTGCAACGTCTCCGAATGGCCGCATACTCGCAAGTGCATCTTCTGACAACACAGCTCGATTGTGGAACCTCGAAAACGGACAGCCCATCGGTTTGCCCCTCGAACATGCAGAGTCAGTGAAGTGCGTGTCGCTTTTCGGCAGATGGAAAACTACTAGCCACTGGCTGCTTTGACAAGAATGCATATGTACGCGATGTTTCTGCGATATTAAGAGAAGCAGGCCTCAACGACCTTCTTTTGGACCAGTCGGTACTTGTGCGTGAAACTTTCATCAAACACCTCTCATTGCATTTCAGCTCATGCAATATTCTAGGCTGATGCTACACGACGTCCTGTCTGTCAGCCAATCAAGGTCTCCCCTCGCATACCCCGTGGTTTTTTCGACGACACACCAAATTACGCTCACGTACATCGTTAATTATATCTCATCTGTAACTGTTTTCATCATCTTAACCACATCAGTCTTTTGCACCACATCGCCTCCATTCTCTATCGTCACCATCGCATAGAAGCATCCTTCATAGCCATTTGTTATCTTTATTTCGCCCTATACGTTCTGACTCACATAATACGCCATTCCGACCCCGTCCTTTCCCCTGGGTTCGAATCGACTCTGCCAGATCAAGCGGTGCAGATATCGAATGGCACGAGCGTCCCTCAGCAGAAGTTGACGTCCCATATGCCGAGGGAAAACGCGTATGTTTCTATCATGCTTGTCGGATACTCAATTCCTCCTGATTTTACAGCAATCCAGCGGCGCGGCTCAGGCCCAGTCATCTTCGCAAACTCAGGCGATTCCCAGTTCCCGCTCCAAGTACGACCGAAAAAACTCAGTTCTCACCACTAGAAGTTCTCGTTATTATATCTCTTCGTGTTACCTACTAACACGTCTCTAACTACTGTAAGTAGCTAAGACTGTCGTCCCTTAACAGTTGCGCCAAAAGGCAGTGATAATCAAAGTTCATGCTTGATTATCGCGGACAGTATTTATGTTGATTATGGGAACTCAGGTAGGCAGCGAGCTTACAACTACGTCGATCTGTTCGCAATTCCCTGCCGAACTCATACCCAGCCTTACAGTACAGAACCTAGTGATTTACCGATGTTGTGGGTCATCACCTTCATCCGATGGTGCAACTGTGCGTGCGGGAGTTTTCACCTTTGCTCGTCTAGATTGCAATTCCCTTCAGCTCGACCTCTAGCAGCATGTGCCATCTTTTAAATAATTCCCCGAGACCAGACAGAGTGACAAATAAAAAGTGATTGGAGATCAGATAATACCAGCAAGGTCAACAGTGATGACAAGGTTGACGGCTGGTTGATGGGCAAGACTGCGGTCAGAGGAGTTTGAAAAATATGCCGTGCTGCCGGCATTTGACTCTCATTTTCTCAACAGTGCGAACTTAATATAAATACCAAAATTGTATCTGATATTGCCATACGTTCACCATGCTTACATACGTACTGTTCATCGTAGGGACATCACCGCACCAGGCAATAAGCAATCAAAGAGAAAAGACAAAGAAAGAAAGAAAGAAAATATGTCAAGGGAGATTTCAGAAGGGAAACACGAATACAATCCGGGTTGTATTCCTCCAAAAACTTGGATTCTTCATCAGAAGAAGAGAATATAGGCACAGGGGCTCTGCACGATCGCCATTAAATTAAATCATCGTAAAATTGTGGTGACTTACTGATTGTTTCTTGTGCTGCATTGATTAGGCCGACTCGGACATACCGTCCGCAGATCTGTCACGGTCTTTTCAGGTATCACAGTGTCGTAGTTAGTAGGGACATGGAGTGTCTTTTCAAGAGATCCAGCCTTGTGATATTTCTTTGCAGTTAGGTCAGCTTGTCTTCGGGCGTAGCAGTCCGCAGAGATGCGGTAATATTCCCGCCTCTCATTACCTGTCGCAGCTGCGCCACAGTCAGCAAAGGCCTCCGCCGCTGCAGTAAAAGCGCTTTGTTGGACGTTAAGCAAGGCCACTCCGACATTGGAACGCGCTGCCTCCCGTAAAAGATAAGCTTCGCAAACTTTCACCTCGCGGTGAAGGTTGGCGCGCTTGAAGCAATAGATAGCCTGCGGGTAGCGCTTGTGCAGAAACAGCGAGCGCCCGGAGGATGCCCATTCTTCCGGAGCAGAGGAGACAGCTAGGGGAGAAACATCGGTGTCGCGGGCACAGGTACTGATCAGATTTTGAGACTTCCAGAAAGTCTGAGAATAGAGGATTATCGAACCAAGTAGCGCACGAGATGCAGGTGATCTAAACATACACGTATAGCATCAGACTTCGCAGACGTGTCAAAGATCCATATGTTCTTCCTTGCTCGGGTAATCCCCACATAGAGGAGTTTCAACTAATAAAGTAAACAAACATATTTTCCTTGATTCATGGGCGGTGTACTCACTTCATTGCATATTGCAGCGTAGCGAATCTCGTCACGATAAAAATCAGGTACATATCCTTGGCCCTGCACCCCGTTGAGAACCACCCTCCAGCGTGACTCATCTATAGCGGAATCTCCGAAAAAGTTGTACAAGAGAACCTGTCCGGAGTCAGTTATTCGTTAGATAGTCAAGGTCAGCTTTCTCACATCATCGAATTCAAGGCCTTTACTGTCATAAAGCGTCCTGAGCAGACGCGTGAACATCAAAATCATGGAGCACAAATAATTGTGAGATGACTCACATTATCATTCCAATATCGCCTACTTTTTCTCGCAACTTCTTGACCGCTGTTTCATCGCGTACGAGTATACCTATAGAATAACTTTCAGAACATGAACGGAACCTCGAGCATGCAACTTATACATTGGTGGGCTCCAAACTCTAGTTTATTAGCACTGCAAGAATCTCAGTAGGAGAATGATGAAGATAGAGGCGTTCCACTTACTCCTCACCAATCAAAAACTGTTTGCAGCGAGCGTCATTTTCCACGTCCGTGAAAAATACTGGTTTCACTCCATCGACCATCCCCTTCTCAGGTTGGAGGCGATCAATTGCGTTTGGCCAGAATGAGCACAGTTCACGATGCCATTGTGTGATCTGTAGTTGGTCGTCAATTGGAACATCATCGGTTGATGCACAGGAGCTCCAGTGGGGGTTATCGAACTATTGTGGCGCTATAAGAAGACATCAAATCATACTCCTGGACATGATCACTGGTCGCTAACCTCCATACGGTAGACAAACGATTTCAGATCGTCGAACCTGAAGGAACTTCCGGCAGATATCGTCTGTGCAGTATCCCCAGCCCAGAAAAGACCATCTGAATTCTTACACAGTCGCCTCAAAACTGAAACAGAAAGTTCCTTCAGACCCTCGTATTGAAGAAGGGAAAGACGACTTACCTATCGCATCGATCAAAAGATTGTCTTGCGCCTCGTCGACATACCTGGTGTAATCAATCAGGATCTAGAGTTATCCAGACAGGAAATGTACATACAGGTAATCAACCTGTTGACCAGGAAATGTTTGGTTTCGCAAGACCTTGAGTATTGCATGCGTACTGTTTGGAATTAATGTCGGGTCCAAAAGGTCTGAGCAAGCTAGCCGTACCGATCCGCTACATCGAAGTGGCGTTTCTGCTTCTTAAGCTTCCGGTAATTCTCAAACATGTCATAGAGAATGTCTCTCTGGTTTGCAAAAATCGGATTGGAGCGACAAGAAAGACGAAGGTAGCTTGTTCGGTCGAGGAATCCATCTTGAAAACCCAACGCCTGTTCGGAGCCCTTGATGACACCTGTGAGGTGGTTCAGGGACTGCTTGGTCGGATAAAAGTTCTGACTTACCCATAAATTCGCTGAAAACCAACCATAAATCTAGGTAGGACACATAAGTATATCACCTGACAGAGAGGAAGCAGTATTACCCAGCTTCCTGGTAAAACACTGCGAAAAATGCGGCCAATATTGCTTTTCGAATACAGCATAGGCGACAAACGAGTCATGTACCTCTGTATCGTTGATGTTGAAGAAAAGCTCAGCGCTACGTCTCGTCTCAGGATCGTCCATGTTGAAGATATCGGCTGCGATCATCCTTGCTAGCTAAATAAAATGAGGTTTGTGACGGTTTGTGAAATACATGCTGACATACTCGATCAAAAGTCACGAATAATGGGAAATGTTTGTCTTCAAATTGGCTGTATCTCGCCGGTACATGTGACTCAGGAGCATCGTCAAGATCAATAAGATCGTCCTCGACGCGTTGTGCCTTGAGTTCCGCAATTTCTTGCAATGTATAGCCTGCCATTGCCAGAGACTCGAGAAGTTTCGTGAAGTATTCTTTGACTTTTGTCGCCAGCATTCTGGATTTAGTGACGAAGATTTGACGTGGCTTGGGCATGTCAACAGCACTCAGTTCCCAGGCTCGCTGAATGCCAAGCATCTTGAACAGCATTGTCGTCGTTTTTCTAGTAGCCCGTAAAATAGATACGTGAACGATGTCCAGCACAAGGTACTTACCCTGTGCCACTGCGACCCAAAACATAACATGACGTAGTGCATTCGACAACCTTTTGTTCTTGAGGACTACAGCAATGTCAATCACTAAACTCATTTCAATACAGTAGGACATACGAGAGCATGAAGACGTCATGTACGTCTTGGTTTGCGATGAGACCTTTTGCAAAAGTGAGACGATGTGAATGACCAGGTACAAAATTACTCACTATGCAAAAATGCCTGAGGAGACATTATTATTATCAAGTCGTTTCTTATCAAAAAAAAAACATATAGATAAACGTACTTGTGAGAATGTAACATATTTCTCCAAGCTAGAAAGTCGTCAATCATCATGCATTAAATTGCAAGATATTTATCCGTACACAAGCAAAGATTGAAGCTGCACTACGGATCAATCACTGTGCGACCGAAGTATGTAAACACTCAACATGTTCCATGTCCTTAGCACTAAGATCCAGTGGGATTGCTGGAATTTCTGGCTCGGTTTCCATCAGCGGGAATGACGCTGGCAGAATAACGCCGCCAGCTGATTTGGTGCGAAATATGCATCTGATAGAACGATTACTCAATAAGTCGCATGATAGATGACAGGGATAGCCAACCGTCTTTGATATTCTGCACCCCTGCGTGCTAGATGATTTCCTAAGGCATTCCATATTCTACCAAGCTCAGAGTGTCTGTAAATGCCATATACTTTGATGACTGGTATTCGCATGAGTGATGAAGATCGATGTTCACACATGACGCATAATGGCGCACCTTGTCTCTCGGACTATGAAGAATCGGTCTTAGCATATGTGCTGGTTTTTGATGGAAGAATCACATACCTCTCCATCCTGGTCAGGGACGCAATCGATCTGGTACTGTGATAAAAATAGGTCATCTCCCGCCAAGAGTTTCTAAAAAAATGACGCCTACCACCAGCCGTAGGTCTTCGGTCATATTGGCCTCAAAGACAGGAATGCCTGCATTCAATTCATTGAGTCTCTTGTGATTCTCAGTTGAGAATTGACCGTGCGAGAGACGTCTGTGGTAATCATCAGGACAGTGATATGAACGTTATCAAAAGACGGACTTGATCTTCTTGTAGATAATCGTGAATATCTTTTTGTCCGCTCGACGGTGTTCGCGTAGATGTTTATATGCCTCGGTAGATATCAGGATTCGCCACTCGCCGAACCCGTTTGCATTGTCGAAGTAAAGAGTAGCCTTCATGGGCTGCATCATTGGATACACACATCGCTCTGTTGAGCTCTCGGCGTCTTCGGGGAACGAAATTTCAAAGGTGACATCTTTGGCAGACTCTTCCACATTTGGGAAGAGCAAGGCTTTGATGTCGACCACTAATTCCGTTCTCCGCAGAAGCGAGAGGTAAAACTTTGGGGAGCTGTCAAAGGACGTTGAAAAGTACATTGTGAGGATACACACCGAAAGTATTTTTTTTAGCTCTGCAAGGATGTAGGTGGACAACGATGTGGCCGCCTCCTTCGTGGTAGGCACAGCCACGCCAAGTTTAACGAAGAGTGATGTATCGATAGTTATACAAGCATTCTGGCGGTTACGCTTGGGCGCGTCTTGAGACGCTTGCATGTTAACGGATCTGTCATTACGTTCCATTCCGAAGAGATTGGGATCTCTGCCAAGCGACCTTACGTCGGCAAATTTCATGGTGCTCAACGCACAAAGCACGGGCTGTGCGCCCTCAACGAAGGCTCTGTAGCAACCGATGTCTTTTGCGACATCCCTCGTCAAAGACTCAATTGGCAGGGCCAGAGCGTAAACAGACACATTGTCCAGTATCTTGCGCGCAAGAGATGAGCGGTACTCTTTGGCGTCGTTAGGAAAGTCGATTACTTGTGAGATCATTTCTATAGAGCGATCCCAAACTATTCAGGTAGTTAGTTGATGTCATAAATATGAAGTCTGCGAGAAACCTGAGACAATGTATGCAAAAACATGAGGTAGAGAGAGCAGATGCTCAATTACAGGTTGTAATTCGCTGTGACCTCCTATAGCGTCTAAGTGACACAAGGCTGCTCTGAGGCCGGTTTCGTCAGCCAATCGATTGGCCGAAAATAGTTCCAACATGCGTGTGGATTTGGAAGAGTAAGTTGACATAGTAGAACACGAAGAAATCAAACAGGACTTGAGCACTTGAATGGTTGTAGCAGAGTCGTGGTACGAAGGCAAGCTCCTTTGAACGTGCCCTCTGAACTTAAAACTTGAACTTAAAAGGTGTTGACATCATGGGCCCAGCCTGCTATCAGAAGCTTAGCGAGACAACTTGGACTAATGAGATCTGGATTTTGATAATATTTAACAGAGGAGCTCACTTTCATTGATTCTCAGAGGGTATACTCATTTTCGTTACGAGGTTGGGCATTGGGCGTTCAAAGTTCGACGTTCACAGCCCCCTAATAATTACCGGTTTGTTGGAAAGAAGAGTTGACGAACAGCAGATTCGATCTTCGTTGATACGAAGTACTTCAAGGATGCCACTCCCGAAGTTTAAGTACATAGTAGAGTAGAGTGAGCAGCGCTGCTCTGACTTGGCACGTGTGACATTGACTATTTGGCGTGCAAGGACAACAGCACAGGTGAAAAGAGTGCCCTTGGTCGAATGACAATATTAATGCAGAAGTCTGAAAGAAACGGACAGATACAACAAAAGAAGAGAACAGTGCTCAACCGAAGTCAATAGAACGACCGTTACGGTCCGTTACACCGGGATTCGATTATGTAATGTTATTTAAACTGGCTGGGTCGGGGCACACCAGCGTTGTCTTTGGCATCGTGATTGCAACAGCTCCGAATGGCTGCATTCTCGCAGGCGCATCTTACGATCGCAAGAACGTCAGCGCAATTGTGAAGCCTCGACAACAAATGCTGGCCATCAGTTCGCCCCTCCACCATGCAGGTACCGCAATGTGCACTGCCGTGTGTCGTTTTTCAGCAGATCATGATGCAAAGCTACTAGACACTTGCTGCGATGACGCGAAAAAATACCTATGAGATGTTTCTGCTATATCATTGGCTATGACAAGTCGCTAAGTGCTAACTGCCTGTATGTGAAACTTCCATCAACAGTTCTCATAGTATCACATAAAATTATCCATTTGGGGTTACACGACGTCCAGTGATGAGCCATTTGATCTCTCTGTGTGTAAAATTTTCATAATCACTTCTCATGGCATTTAAACATATGCGTTCTAGGCTGATGCTACATGACGTCCTGTCCGTCGACCAATCAAGGGGGAACAGCGAACTGGTGGGGGTACCCCTCTCACACCAGGGCATTTGTGAACCTTGAGGCGCAATGGGGCACAGGGCCCCTAGGCTAGATAGAACCGTCTTACATAGAGTAAGCCACTCTCAATGGACAGAAATGGATAAACAATCAAGTTCTCCCCTCGCGCACCCCATGGTCTTTTTGATGAGCCACCAAATCGTGCTCACGTTAATTATGTCTCATCCAATCCCTTTTTCATCACGATGCTCTCAGTTGTCTGGCCATCACCGTCTTAGCATCCTTCGTAACCGGTTCTCATCTTTATTCTGCGCCATACACACGATGTACACGATGTGCCATCCCGATCTGGCCCTTTCCATCGGGTTCGAAATTGTCTCTTTGCCAGACACAGTGGCGCAGACATCGAGCCACACAAGTGTTCCTCAGCAGTAGTTGACATCCTGCATTGCCAGGTGAAACGTGTATGTCACTTTATTTTTCTCGAAGGCTCAATCCCCCTAATATCATTTTCTCTTTCAAACTCTGTCTGAACATCACGCACAGAAACACTTCAGCGAGAGAGATGCGGAGGCCACTTCCGAAGCCAATTCAGACGAATGCTACTGCAGGAGTTTCGCGCTCTCCCAATAGCACCGCTGTTCAACAATCCAGCAGCACGACTCAGGCCCAATCATCTTCACAATCGCATGCTGCCGTCTACAACGCCTCCCGTCATCGGTAATACAACTTCGAGCACTACCCCTGTAAGGAACGTCACTTCGCTGGCTACGGAACTCCATTTATACCACTGTAAGGATAAGATAGCATTCTTTACGCCTCAACCACGACTTCAAAGCAACTCTAACGCTCGGACCAGTCGACGCATTCGAGACCGTCCACGCAACTCACTGATGCAAAAAGTGTTACTTTTCACATCCAAGTCACGCGGATACATTGTTCCTTCCTACTTCATTTGTCTCGCTGCCGTCGTCGACTAGCACGGTCCCAGTCTATCTTTCACCAAAATATTTATTGCTGTCAACCTTTTCTCTCGTTACTGTCACTCTATTCTCAGTTCACCATCTCCGAATCTGCCAAAACCGCTATACGACTCTCGTTATTCTGTCAAAAACCATATCCCTTCATACCGCCACTCATTCAATCTCTCGTATTTTCTCTCTCTTTTCCTACCACTCCACCCTGTCAGGCTCAAGGCTACTTCCTTCTGTCCCTGTTTTCACATAATCGTTCGGCCTAGCCGTACCCGAGGATCCTTACAGTTTCGACTATAATTAGCTCATGACGCTGCATTGGCCATCCTGGCATTGGTAGCACCGAATCAAAATATTACAGAGGAAAAGATCACCCTCGCATTATCAGCTCTTGCACAACCTATACAGTCTCAAAGGAGTGCACAAATGCCATCATGCTGGAACCTGGTCAATTGCGAAACTGGCAGACTTTGGCTTATGTTCGAACACAAGAAGCGCTGTGATATCAGGTGGGATAATGTACATGTATGTAGAAAGAGGTTCAATACCCGATCATCTGATGATGTACCCAATGTATGAGTTGTTGAATGACAGCTGCGCCTCCAGTGCTAAGCCGCCTTAGTCTGCACAGCCACACAAGTGGGCATCACAGACGATGGGCATTGGGCATGTCCTGATTAACCTTATACCAATGTTGATGAGCCTCAGATTTGTTGCTTCTTTCCATAACGCTCTACGTCGTATTGCAAAATCTCAAATGACATCCATCGACCCTTCAATTTTTCCATTGCTATTCCCTTCCTGTACAACATATCAATATGTTGAAGATTGGAGGGAGCATGTGCTTTCAGCAAATTTTGGGGGTGATGCAGAGGTTAGCGTTGTAAGCATCACACAACTGAAATACAAGGCCGATCAGGAGCATGAAAAAACGGTCATCAAACTCAAGGTGGTACCAAGAGATGGGGATTCAAACTCGACACAGTATACCTGGATTACTACAGAACGGGGAGCTGAGCTGGACAACATTAATCAGTCATTTTCATCCCTTCCATCTCCTGCCACACAATGTACTTCTTGTGCCGTCATTAAGCTAGTCTCTGCCAGCGACATCCCTGCAATCGATAGGGTTGTCACTCCAGCAACCATTGGTCGCCCAACTTTCGAAGAATTCATAAAAAAACAAAAACAAACCCACATCATCCTCTGCACAATCACGCTCAATCGCCCCATGAACCTGGCACAACTTGCTGTCCTCCTGAACACTATTCACAACTTCTCATCCCAGTACGATTCACTCAAATTTAATTGCTACTGGTACACGTTCACCTTGGGGGAGGTCATACGCCTAGGGTTTGATGGCTTAGTTTCAAGTGATGAAAAGGTTGGACATAGAGGATTTTGTGGCCCCCTCGAGCTCAGGAAGGTGAATTCTGTTGATGCAGTAATAGCGGATTATCGGGAGGCATGGAAATTAAACAAACAGCATATCACCGAGAATAAGAGGGTGCAAAAGGTATGATTCAATCCATTACTGATATTGGTGAACTGAGCATTGGTATCAGTTGGAGATGGGGAGCAGCGTCCAATTGCAGCAGCAGCTTGATGCTGAAAGGATGCAATCTGCGCTGGTTCGGGAAGCCCTGGAACAGTCAGAGCAGGATCTGGAACAAGCAAAATGTGCTCAAGAGCGAGCAGAGCAGGAGCGAGCAGAGTGTGAAGCTCAGCTCAAAGTTGCACTACAGGAATTGGCACGTCTTCAGGCCCTTTGAATTCCGTGGTAGGGTCTTGCTATGCCATGTCTTGACTTTCTACAGGCCTCGAGAGCTAGTAAGCATTGTACTGTCATCTGCATTCCTATAAACACCTGAACAGAACGATAGAGTTGAAGTTATGCCTGTCAGATAGGGACAGGAACAAACGAGAAGAGGAACCTGATGAGCACCATACAATACAATGAACGAAAACTCCTGCTCTCCAGAATCCTCATTCATAATGATTCATTATTCTGCAGCTTCGTTGTATCGCCATCTAAACTATTGGGTCGTTCAGGAAAAGTGCAACAAATAACCATTCTTGCTTTGATTGATCGCAGTCAGTACTCATTGTCGTATGAAGCCAAGTACAAAAGTAAATTCAATATGGCGGTCTTTGAATGAAGAGGGTGGTCGTGAATTTGCACAGCAATTTGGCATGTCCTCAAGAACAGCTGGCGTCACTCAATTTTCGTGAGGGAACAGTTCACAATGAGTCCTTGAAGTTACTTGAGTCGGCATCAATGTCAGAAACTGACCCTGGTCACGCAAATCAATAAACATACCTAGACCTCACCTGAATACATTGTAAGTCAGAGAAATAGTGCTCACGTGATGTCATGAAATTCTGTTGGCACGCGTTACCGAACGCGTCAATCTGATCTGCAGTACCGCTGCACCTTCAGC
The DNA here is from genome assembly GCA_016758765.1 of Suillus cothurnatus. Lineage (NCBI taxonomy): Eukaryota > Fungi > Basidiomycota > Agaricomycetes > Boletales > Suillaceae > Suillus > Suillus cothurnatus. The sequence goes on along the minus strand of JABBWL010000447.1, from coordinate 11,019 downwards.
TCGGTTTACTACTGGTAGATGCTACCTTTCTACCTGAACTACTATATAATTCGACTTCTAGATAAACCATGAGCATGCTGCCTTCAAGCGCTCCTCCTATTCCTCCCACATCCTTCCAAACTCCAAACAGATCGAATAGTGCATCACCTAAAGATCTTCGGGACTTTCTCAAATCTTTAAATGACGATAATCCACCATTAGTACTGGACAAACCAATTTGGCTGCACCTGCTTGCCAGCTTACTGGAGCAAGTCTTTGGTTGCTTTCCTTATTTCAAGCCAACAATGCTAGGCACCACCAACAAGTGCATCGAGCTCACAGACGTCACGCTGGATGTCTTTTCACGTGTCGGAAAAAAGGCTGACTCGCTTGACTGGCTTTATTCTGATGAGGAGCATCTATCCAAAAAAGTATTCGTGCACCTTTTGGGCCTTTGCACTTCAACAGAATCATGGTTGGAAGTTACCGATGAGGGCAATTTAGGTGGTGCATCTAACACACTATATTCCAAGGCTTGCGGAACTCTCGTCGAGTTCTTACAACTTTTGTCATTTTCAAGCGTTCCAGGAGGAGACTCCAGTGATCTACAATGGGGAGTCCTGCAGGACATTTTGTATGAAGCGACAGATTTGTGCAATAGTGGGTGAAATTTGCCTCGTCGTGACATTGCTATTTACTGATCATCTATAGCAATCATATCTGCTCGGCATGAATCGTGTCCTCTTGACGTGCATTGGTTTTCTACCCCACCGTGTTTAAAGATAACAACTGTTCTATTCCGGTATTGTCGTTATATGTCAGATGATTTTCGTGCCTAGACATCCTTTAGTGCCCCATAGACACCCCAAACGTGATAAGGCTCCCATCCCCTTCTCACTTTTCCATCTTGACCAGCATCATTATCGAATTATTCAGCAAACTGTTTTCAAATGCAAAGCTTTCTTACTTTATCACGACTGCTATGCTTCGTCACTTCTCTGAACTGACTCGTCGCGTATACGATTTTTGCTCTGAATGTCCTACCTCTCCTGTGACAAGATCCCGGTGCCTACTTCGAGTAGCAGCTGCTGCTCACGTTCTTATGAATAGTAACCCATCTCTTACCAGGGGACTCTCAAGATTGCCTTGCAGTCTTTTGATCCAACGACTCCAGTGTGGTCCAAATACTGCACAATGATCAGTCGACTGCAAGTTACGGGAGATTCTTACTTCCAACACAAATCTGTCAGTCGATTATGTGAATGATGCTCTGGAACTCTTGCGCTCTGAAACATGGGAGTCACCTGGGAGTGAGCTTCGGGTGAGTCACTGTAATTTTTTTTCAAACGTAAGCTGAATTGGTGTAGGCTCTTGCGGTTGTGGTTGTGTGCGTCACTTAGATGCAGCGAGTTTGCAGGCAGTGCAATTATTCCTTCAAAGAAATTCTTCCTACCCTGATTTGGAACCACTGGTTATCACTGCCGGTAATTCCGTTGATAGTCCAATGAACCAGACTGCAGATAGTATAGACTCCTCGCATTGGCGCACGACATTGCAGAGGCTCGTGAGTGCGCTCATTGTACCTGATGAGTTGCAGTGGAAGAGTATCAGGCGCAAAGATACTGCATCCTACATGCAGTGGATATTTGATAAGATTCAGTCTAGGTGGGCTCGGTGAGTCTGCATTACTTGTTGATGATAGGTATTTTCTGAACGCTACCTTAGGGGACTGCATCATTCTTCCTCTTCTGCACGTGTAATACTGGCTGAAAACGTTGCTTCCCTTGCCTCGCACCTCAAGTCGTTCTCTCAGCAACAATCGTCTCAGTTCCGTGTTGCTGCCGCTCTTCTCTTACCTCTGAATAGAATTGTTGAAGGTCCATCAGCTGAAGTCGACGTTCATGTACGGCGACAAGCATTCAGCGCTTTCCGAGCTGTCATCAGGGAATTTTCAGCGGATATTCAGTCTAATGAGCCACCACCTGTCTTTGATTTCTTGCAACGTGGGCTCAATAACAAGGACCGTTCTGTCAGAGTCGATGCTGGGTATGATTTTTTATTTTTACTTGGAGGTCAAATTACTTACATTGTGCTACCATGTATAGTCGCGCACTTTCGGATTTAGTCCACCTCCACGCCCGTGCAACTGACAGTGGATGCAAATTCTATGAAACAATTTTCATGAATATCAATGGCTTACTCGAATCAAGCATGAGGGATGCGGTAAAAGAAACACTGCTAGTTACTATCGGTTCTATTGGGCGGTAAGTGTATCCATGTGTCCCTGAAATCCTCGACCAACGCAACTTCCCCTTGTGGCAGCGATGCTCAGTTCGAGCTTCTTGGATTAGTTGTTCACTGTTTGATATCCCAGCTGGGCCAAGACAATCACGTGTTGAAAGGCTTAGCGTATACACAAGTATGTCGATGTATGAAATATGTGTCAGACTCTAATGCACCCCCAACAGCTTTTGGAGATAGTGAAAGCACAAATGAAATACCCGTACACTCTTGTCTCACCATACCGCTCTCAGGTCGCAACTTTCGTCGTTCCCCGGAAATGTACCAACCCAATGCTGATATTTGAGACGTGTCGGTTTATATCTGTGCATCCAACCGATTTCATCTCTGTCACGCTACCTAAAACTCTTCCGTATCTCTTTGCAAACTCCGATGCGAAGGTCATAGAGGAGATTTCGGAGGATCTCGGTGAAACGATTTTGTCATTATTCATGGAGCATTCTCACCAGATCCTTGCCAATGTGTATCAACAGCACGGGCCAGCGCAAACGACCGGGTCTCTGACGTTCATCATGAACATAATTTCTAGGGGTGCTGAGCCCAAGCCTGCTGATTTCACCGTCCGAGGCATGGTCCAGAGCTGTGTGGTGGCATTACTTGCAGATCTAGTTGTAGTCCTAGGACATGAGAATGAAGAACGAGCTGCCTTGGTATGACTCTACTTTTGTTCGATCGTTCATGATATCTGAACACGTTATTAGGCAGTGGATGCTTTGCGAAAAGTCCAGCGGTCGATAACGAGTGAAACTGAACGAACTTGAATTGTCTCCCTTCCTCAAGATATACATGCTTGGCATTGTATCTAACTTGAATGAGATGCTGCAAGATGTTCACGGCAAGAAATCATTTCCAGCAAAGAAGCAGATTCTACGCGGTCTAGAGGTACTGATCGTTCAGATCGGACCTGATGTATCCGAAGTTTCCCCTCAGGTACGTGCTTTTGTAATGTTTTTGTGACAATATATAACTTTCCCAGATTATGGCCACTCTGCAAACTATGTTTCTGGTCCCCGAACTTGCTGAGGTTACCCTATCTACGTGGTACACATTCCTGTCCACATTGAAGGTCGAGGATGTTATTCCACATATCGGCACCACCAGCACAGCCATCTTTTCCGCATGGTCTGCTTTGTCTCCTTCCACACCGGAGTCCGCCAAGAAATGTTTGCATCATATTGTCTTTGATGTTGGAAGCGCCGCTCGAAGTGACAGGAAGGCGAATCTACACAAGGTCGTGGATCTCGGTCATATCCCAGAACTTTCTGAAATACACACTCAGCTTCAGAGTGTTCGCATCTGAGATCCACGCGCGCAACTGCAGAAGATTCTAGATCGGTGTTCCGGTAACAACATCATGGTGGCTGAGGTGGCTCTCTCTGAACTCCAAAACTTCATGAAGAACAATCAAGCCTCGCTTATACAGAACCTTGCAGCGGGCGACGCATTTGATCCCTTAATTGGAAGTATACAATTGACCTTATTTCAGGTTGTCACTCGTGATGGAGAGGGCTCTGACACACTACGACAATTGGCGTTTGAGTGCATTGGAATTCTTGGGGCGGTTGATCCAAATCGTTGCGACCTTAATTCGACAGACACAAAGATGATTGTGTGGAATAACTTCAAAGATGTCGCAGAAGCGAGATTGTTTGCTCTGCACGTCATTCAGGATGTTCTCGTCGACGCTTTCCGGTCCACTAGCGACATAAAGTATCAAGGCCATCTCGCCTACACGATACAGGAACTCCTGCAATTATGCAACGTTTCTACTGCCCTCGTGTCATCAGAAAGCACGACACCCGTCTCGGCATGGGTCCGCAACAGGTGGAATGGGTTCCCAAAACATGTGCTTGAAACAGTTACCCCACTCTTGGGGGCGAAATTCAAAGCTTCGCATAAGGAATTACCTCATCTCCCTTCACCCATTTACCCTCATCAAAAGACCTATCGAGAATGGGTGCAACTATGGACAGCTCATCTAATGACCAAAGCATCCGGGGGTATGGCGCAGAAAATCTTTGGAGTTTTTTGCCCGGTAGTGCGCAACAAGGATGTTGGTGTCGCTCACCACATACTGCTTTACTTCGTATTGAACATCCTTGCCTCCGAGAATGACAAAGATACCAACGGTATTATCCAGGAATTAACCACTGTTTTCAAAGATCAGGTGGCTTCTGATAGTCTGTCAACTCCAGATAAAAAGTTCCTCAGTGCACAGGTACCTTCAAACCCAGTCATTTTATTAATCTCACTGAACATCTGCCCTAGGCTGTTTTCACATTGTTGGACCATCTCAGCGCATATGTGCGAGTCCAACGACAGGATTTACCGAAGAAAGCTGAGGGAAGAAGACCACAAGAAAATTCTGAATTTGCGATACATCAACAGCAGCTTATCCGGGTCGATTCAGTACTCTCTAGCATCGACCATGAACTCATGGCTAAAGCTGCGCTACAGTGTTGAGCTCACGCTCGCTCACTTATGAACTTTGAGAGGCAGATAGTCTCAATGAGAGAGTGACAGCCTCCTCCTCCTGGAACAAATTTCACACCCTATTATGAACGCCTCCATGAGATCTATGCACAGCTTGACCAGCCGGATGGAATGGAGGGTATATCGACTTTGATCTTGTCCCCTTCATTGGAACATCAAATCCGTCAACACGAAAGCACTGGACGCTGGACTGCTGCTCAGAGCTGTTGGGAAGTCCGCCTCCAGCAACAGCCTGACAATTTAGACTTCCATCTCGGACTCCTTCGATGTTTGCGCAACCTTGGACATTATGGTACTGTTTTACTTGCTTTTGTGGCCGTAGGGCTAAACCTTCTTAGATACGCTCCGCACACATGTCCAGGGTGTTCTCATTAGAAACCCAGGGTGGCAGTCGGATTTGGCAGATTTTCAGGTCGAAAGCGCGTGGATGATAGGAGCATGGGACAACGTTCATAACATCACGGCAAATACGGAACACGAGGGGCCTTCCATGGTGAAAGCCCAAGTGCTTCTTGCTATGCGGTCTAGTAAACCTGTGCAGATCGAAGAAAGTCTTAGGAAGGCACGTCTTGTCCTTGGTGCTCCGATTGCTGCTTCTGGGCCAAGTGGCCATCGTCGTGCTTATGACGCTCTGGTCGACCTGCACATGATTCATGAACTCGAATTGATCCATGAGGCTGTGTCTAATTTGCCGCCAAGTTCACAAGGCCGTAAATCTGCCATCGTGATACTTAGCCAAATTCTTAGTGCACGTTTAGACCGCACATTGCCTACCTTCCGCATACATGAATCCCTGCTTAGCATGCGGCGAACAGCATTTTCACTCAGGTAAATCACTTCGCTCAACTTGACATTCCTCTTACACCGACCATGGACAGCACGGTATCTCGACCATCAATCATAAGTCAAATTGGTCAATCATGGTTAGCGAGTACTAAAATCGCTCAAAAAGCCGGACAATAGCAAACCGCATACAATGCAATGCTCCAAGCCCAATATACCAATGCTCGATTCAGTTTCATGGAGAGTGGAAAGCTGGTCAGAGCACAGGGAGAGCCGTTGCGCGCGCTACAAGAACTTGAAAAAACCATGCGCATCCTAGGTCTCGTGGACAACAATACTATTGACTTGACAAGAGAAGATGATCAATTTAAACGGATGAAGGCAAAGGTGCGGAAATATTCATTGAGTAGATGCAGCTCACAATCCCACAATCAGGCGCAAATTCTTCTTGCACGTTGGATGAACGAGTCTGATCGATATGAGGCTTCCTACGTGCTCAAGCAGTTTCAAAACGCCGCCAACTCAGCTCCAGGATGGGAGTGTCTTTTACCACCTTGGCCACTTCCAGGACCAGTGTTACAGGAATCTATCAGCAGACGACAAGTTAAGCCAGTAAGTCTCTATGGTTATTCACGGGTACCTCGACGTCTCACTAATAGGTGGTTATAGTGGAATCAAGATGAACTTCCAAACCATCAAGTGTTTTACAGAAGCCGCTGCTTATGGAAACAAATTTGTATACCAGACTATTCCTTGCTTGCTCACTTTATGGCTAGACATGGGCGAACGCAAGGTACCAGCAGAAAATCCATTGTTTGAACGTGGTTTCAGTTTGACGACGACAACGTGACGAAGATTGATTCACTTGGAGAGAGGGGATACACGGCCCACAATATAGTTCATGTTCTGAACGGGAACCCTAAGAAGTATGTATGGTCAAATCATCAAAAAAGTGAATTAGTAACATACTGCATACTATCATATGACAATGAGCACCTTTCAGCCAATTCTTAGATATCCAATAACCGGGTCGATCAGGAGTTTCATCACAAACCACATTGAATTGTGCTACCAGTCGGGGATGTTCGACTTCATACAGTTTTTCTATTTGGGCAATGAAGCAAAATCGTGGAAAAATGAGACTTGAACTTGCCTATGAATGTTTCCCTGACACAAATCTCACAGGGGTCATGCACCTGGCATACCGGAGAAATTTCGCACTCGTCGAACTCAGCGAGCTTCTCATAGGCGCTCTAAATTTGGATTTAGTACTGCACAAGAGATTGCTTAATGAACTCATAGCAGAAACACGCTTCATATTGTTAGCTCTTTGGGGATCCAGGAGATCCTTCTGGCAAAGGATGTCTGAAGTCGTCAAAATCTCGGGCGTGGTCTCTGGTTCCTCTCCACCCTTAGGTTTGGCTTTTGGCTTGGCAAGAAGTTTGGACAACCATGGTTCAAGAGCTTGACGGAGGGATGTCATGACCGTCACGTCACGTCACTTTCGTGACCCATTGTGACGGGACCGTTCGAATTCGGACTCAACTCACTCGAGCCATACAGTATACTTCCCACGGCTACAATATCGAAGGACTCATCAATTCACTGATTAGTATTCGTTTCATGCTATCCTCTTGTTCTCCTCCATGGAACCATTCGACATGCAATGTTCTCACTTCTTTGATCACACCCAACTTGCGATCAATGTTTGAATTACTGATTGATTAACAGCACTTGCAGACACAGTACGGCCAATCTTGTGAGTGTTTTAACATTTTTTTTTTCTTTTCCTGGCATGTTTTTTTGTTCTTGACATCAGTCTGGATGGCGTATTTAAGTGGCCATGCAGGGATGGCATTATTTCACTATGCTTCATGCCTCATCCTCATTCGGGGCATGTCTGTCTCCTTTGTTCTGCCTGAGGCATGTACATGAATATATGGGCTATTCTCTTTTGCTTATACTTCATGCCTCATTTTTCTCTTCTGTTATTCCATGCTTCTGGTCTATTTGTTATATGTGCCATCCCATGTTTCTTCTGCCATACTCCACTCCTCATTCTCTTCTTCATTCTTGAATGGCGCTGATGATGCATCATTTCACACTACCATCCTGTTCTCTTCTGTGGAACTGGAATGTTCTTATGAACTTCTTTGATCATACCCAACTTGTAATCACTATTTGATTGCCAGCACTCGACACACAGGCCCAAGTCCATGTCCCATGCACACTCCATGTCTCTCCACTCGCCTTTTTGCAACATTTGGGTCACATACACCACCTACACCTTCTAGTGATGGGGGTGTGTTTTTTTTTTCATTTTTCGTTTTACTTGTCTGGCTTGTTTTCATTTTCGCATTTTGATGGCTTGGGCTTTCTTTGTGCGCTCAGAATGTCTCTTTTGGCTTTGTGATCAATTTTGTATTGGTTTCTCCATTGCTCTATGAAGTGTGCATCGAGCTATGGAAGCATGTGGACTGTCGTCTGTGTCCAAACACATGCTGCCCATGCAGTTGGTGGGACTTTGTGGATGGAGCCCTTGATGCCTTGATGTCAAGAGGTCTCCCTTTATCAGTAATTGTATCAAAGACAAGGAACATTCTCTCGTTATCGATATCAATTATCAGTCATTTCATATTTTGGTGTGGGGTCAACCAAACATGTGATGACAATTGCTTAATGCCACTCACTAGTTGTTTCTGTTTGAGGAACGGAGATCGTTTTCTCAGCTTTATTTGATGTGAAGTCAATGCTCAGGGCTATGCTATATTACATGATTGGACTTCATGAGACCCTTTTGGATGTAATGTGCTCTTGCCCAACACCCGCCTCACCTTCTCGTTTGCTGGAATTTGCACATGACATAGGATGAAGTGTGGGTCATAATGATCTACACATCTTGTGTATAATTATGCTCACAGCATTAACTGCCTCCTGGCCAAACTAGTGCCCCAGCACAGTTGACCCATTTTACCCGAACATCATCTTTGTACTTCCATCTCTTTACCACCATCTGTTGTGGGGTTCTGTATCTTCTAGTGCATCATGCTGACACTAAGACCTTTTGATTCTACCTTCAACACAAACAGGCCCCCTGTTTGGATTTCCACACTCACATGACTCTGTCTCCCTGGTCTTGTACGCAAGTCAACCTACATCCTCCTCATTTGTCAAATGCTTCACAATTTCCAGTTCCACTGTTCTCTATTTGTCATTCATGTTTTCGAACCAAGTGCAAGGCGTGTCAGTCTTGCATTCTTGATTGTCTATCATGGAATCTTCCTGGTTCCTATTTAAACCTGGTTACTTTTTGGTTGTCAGTCATCCCCACTGTTGTCTCTGTCGACTGTTCTTTGTATGCCCCATTCACGATCTTCATCTATTGATTCCTCTTTGTCGTCTCCATCTTCTGATACTATGTCATCCACAATGTCACAATACTCATATAACTCTCCCTGCGTTAGCAAACAAGAGTACCTCTTGGCTCAAATTCATCACCAGGATCAAATCATAGAGTCTTTGTTGAAGCAGGTGGGTTGTTTGCCATGATCCTTCAATACATTCATTCTCTGACATCTTTTGTCAAGCAGTTGCACAACCCTTACCTTGTGACACTGCTTTCAGTTGCATCCTGCAAAGCAGCGACATCACCATCTGACAGTGAAAACATGAACGTTGTTGACCTGGCTTGATAGTCTGCAGGCTAGTCTCAAGCAACCAGGAATGGCCTCACTTACTGATCCCAACTTCCTTCGTAACTTGCATAACCCCTCTGCAGTTACTGTGGATGATTCTGAGGATGACAATCCCAACTTATTTTGCAGGATTATGGACCCTGTACATTCCTTCGTTCATTAAATAGAACTGAACTAATTCACTCGACCCCTCAGCCTGGGACCTGACACACACGATGTCGTCCTAAACTCAGTCACTTACACAGTGACCAAATCAAGCTCAACTCAGTGTCATCCACCTACATCGAGGTCCAGACGCTCTCCAGGGGCATGGGATCTCGTAGTCTGTCTCGATCAAACTTGCAGAACTCTATTGTGATTCAAAGTAAGTCTTGCCACATCTGTTGTTGCAACCAAGCACTTACTCCAGACAGAGGTGGTATTGGCTTAGAAGTCATTACACTCTCAAGATCATTCATATCTTCAATAGCCAAGGCAAAGACTGCCACGCTAAGTGAGTGCCCCTCTGTTCTCGACCTGCCATACTTGATTAATGTCTACCATGTAGTCTGCATGCTTCTTAATTGCTTCAACTCCATCTCTAACAGCCAACAAACTCAAATTGATGTCCTAACCGACAACATCGAGTGGTCAAAGTGCATATTCCTCAAAAAAAAATCCCTGGAAATTCATCTCATTTCCCTGTAAGAAACTTCTACTTCTTATGACGATGCTTATTATCTTTACAGGCAATACGAAGCACTGTAGTATGAGCTAGCCTTGACACATATCGATGCACTCTTGACAGAGTTAAAAAAGCTAGATGACAAGATGATTCTTACCAAGTACACCTGCTGGAGAGCCACATCTACCCCGCATTGGAAATCTCTCAAAGGCCAAGGTCATTTCCTGGGCGCTGTCCTAGTATATTCATTCCTTACGTCCGTTGAATGGATAGGCCGCCCTTGGTTCCAGCTGGTAAGTTCTCTCTAACAACCAATCAAGGGTTAGGGTTGGCTAATCCTTATAAGGAGATCTTTCTGGAACGTAACCAACCCCAAACCCTAACCCCACCCCAAAGTAAGTAATCCTTTCTGCTCGCTGAGCTAACTAGCATATAAACTAGCATATAAATGAATGTCCATTTCCAAGAAGGTGTCCCATCTGTCTTCCTCCATGCACACAACATCCCACACAGGACTGTTGTTGTCCTAGGTGGTTCTCACAGAGGTGTGTGCAACACGAGCAGCCTTAAAATATATTTTCACACTGACCCACCTCCATCTAGGCTCCAGAGCTGCTCAAGTTCTAGCAGAGGGTCTGCCACATTGGAGAGTTGTTTTGGTGGATAGAAAATTTTGTGTTTTGTGTCTGATCCAGTGATTATGGTCCATTGACTTCTGTTGACCCTCAGACATATGAATCGTGAGCTTTTTGTTTTGAACTTGGAAGAGAATTCATTTTTTGTATCAGATGTTTATAAATTTTCTAGATATGCCAGTCATGAACATAAAGCATGTATGTGCACTACATCCGCACATTCTGCTCTGTATGGTCACTGACTTTTCTGCTATAGTTATTCCTTTCGATTAATTGTGTTAGTGCACAACTTAAATGCATCCACAAATTTGAAGGCATGCTAGTAGTAGTGAGTTAGTAGTGACTGAATATTTAGAGTGTTTAGGCCCCCCCATCACATGTGATGAAAAGCAGTTTGAATGGTATGTTACATTTTGATGGCATGTCTTGTTTCTTACTAGTTTCAGGTTTGATTGGTCATCCAAAGACC
>JABBWL010000446.1:0-41626 GCA_016758765.1 Suillus cothurnatus | reverse complement strand
CATTGTATCGCGCTCTCGGCACATGCTGGCCTAAGTGCAGGCAGGCTCGTAGAGGCTTTTAGGAGGTCTTCTGCGGTTTTTTTTCCTCCGCTTGCCTCCGGGAAAATCCTTGATTCTCGCTTCTGCGAAGCCAATTAGAAATAAATAAGATGCTTAGCAAAAGAAATAAATCGAAAATATGAATGTGTAAGTCTCAAATTGTTGCTTGAATTTTACATAAATATTAAATTCCAAAGGACTACTACACGGACTACAGAATTGAATATTACAAGCGTAGCTATCCACCTAATGCATCAGGCATGGTTGGAATTCTGGCCTCTATTTGAGCATAGTTGCTCAACAGAATCATATCAGGTGGAGTATCCGTGGTCACTATCGAAACCGTAGTAATCAATGGGGTCATCATAATCACTGTCAATGTCATAGTCATAGTCATGGTCGGAATCTTCATCGGAACTTTCGTATTCATCCCAGCTCACATCGGCCACCACCTCTCGCAACAACTTCACGTCGCGGGCAAGTATACCCGTGGTTGAAACAAACTCAAGGTGGCTAACCCCCGACCTTCATTGACGCGATCAATGAGCACGTCAAGGAGGTCAGAGGGTCGCATCCAGTTCATGGAGTCGAACTCTAGGCCATGAAGGACAAGATGGGAGAGTACTGGGGCCAAAAACGGGTCCTTGTTGCGAACGCCCGTTTACACGCCGCGATACACTGTGCTTCTGTGAACGCAGGGATTTAAGAAGTTCTTCAAGAGCCTGGCGTAGTCCTGTATGTGCATGTATGCAAGATTACGAGTAGCGCCGCGGCCAAGAAAATCAATCCAGAAACCATCCCAACAAGGGAAGAAAAAGTGGAAGTACATGGCCTCAATACTCCCGAGAGGAACAACCTTTTGAAAGTCACTGAGGATTATCCTCCTCATATCATCCGGAAAATCAAATACAAGAGTGACAGGGCTTTCTGTCACCAAATCCAGATCCAGATAAGTCCCAGACGTTGACCCCGTCCACGAAGAAGGGTTCCGGACCGTACTGGAGTGCAAACGAATGCAACTACTAGTGCCAGATAGTCGCATGGAACGCGGGACTTGACGAGACTTATCTGGACTGGCTTTGAAGCAACTTTTCAAGGCGCGAGATATGATAGGGAGGCTCGCATTCCATTGATGATTCGGATTTCCCGAAAAACCCCTCGCAAAAAGTCGAACCTCTGCTGTCGATTCCTGTAATTCGATGCGAGCTAGCACGTTGGCCACTTCCAACATCTTCGCTGTCAAACGTAACTGTTTCAAGTGGGGAAGTCGAACATTCATGGCGCGAGGGTGTGCGAGGGAGCGACGTTGTTTGGAAGGGAAGAGCCGGGAGAGCATCTTCTAACTCTAGAGTGTGCAGAGCAGGCATACGACGGAGTGCAGAGATCAACTGGTCTAATGTCGGAAGACATTCCGGTGATAAATTTTTGATACTAAGGACTGTGAGTCTGTGAGGACGGATGATGCCCATGATAGATCACAATGCTTTATTTGAAGACTGCGAAGGTTGGGTGCGGGGAAAGAACTCGGAATTACTATCCGTGGTGTTTGTTGAAACCCTACTTCAAAAAGAAGCGATTGGAGTTTGGGAGCAGAACAAGATGATAATTTGTCAAGGAATTCCGCTATGCAGCGGTACGTCGCGCCATTCTCGAAGACATGATTGAAAAACGGGAGAGAGACCTCTTGTAAACGCTCTATGTGCACCAACGTCTTTTGGACGCAGTCCATGCGATATCGCCGACCGGTTTTCAGTTTTAAGGGAACCATTTTAGACCTCGAGAGCATTTCCTCCGTGGCCCGTAAGGAATTGAGAAATGGAGTAGCCCATAACTCCGGTGTCCCAAGAGTAACTTCGCGCCAGTGGTGACAAACATGTCCGATTTTGAGCCACGAAAGAACAGCAGGGGTATCAGGAGCATGAAGCAACTGCGTCTGTTGAACATGATGGACGAAAATGGCGCCAAGGATCTCTGGAGGGACGGAGGAAATGGGGGAGAGACTGTTTCGGCGCGTCCGAAGAGATCGCATTCTCTCTTTAAGTGCGGCGAGTTCATCATCAATTTCTGTTTGAGCTTTCGATGTTAGGGCAGGAACGTCTGCAGTTATTTCTGGACAGGAAAGCTGCATTATATCATGGGCGAGCGATTCTGAAGTGAACATCAATTTTGATCTATTTGAAGTCTCCAAAGCTTTCAACTAGCACGTACTGGACCATTTGGTTGCTTCTAGACAGGAAAAAGTCATATCGCAGGCGATTGATTCTGAAGTGGACATCGGTTTTGAAACGTTTGACCAGAGGCGTAACTCTACTAGAAGTCTAGAACATATGATACTTACCTAAAGGTACTTAGCGGGAATAACATATGTTAGAAATTACATAAATAGACGCAAACAGGGAGAGAAATGATACAGGTGACCATCATCTTTGAATCTTCGAGTCTCTTGCTCAAATTCAATCGAGCGTTTTGAACGATTACAAGGTGTATCTAGGCGATAATTCAGTGATACTATCGAGCACACAACCGGTGTACTCATGAGCATAACCATAACTACACATACGACCATAAGGTAGGCTTCTAGTGGTCCATTTCCATGTGCGTGGTAATGAAATAATAGCATCAATAATGTTACAAGAGAAAAAATGCCAATAATTCAAATGCCAATGGTTCATTCTGCAGAAATAGTCTCGAGCGTTTTGCTCCACTCAACGACCTTGGGATGTGCTTGTACCTGAAGGGGGGTGAGCACGGCCGTACAGGGAGAGAATAAGTTCCTCTCGCCTTCTTTGGATCGAAATTCAGAACTTGTAGACCCTCCAGTGATGTTGCTCGAGATAGTGCGACATATGCTTGTCCTGAACGGGAAAGGTCATTTCAAGTGTGAGAACATAAATTGGCCACCAGAACGAACCCTTTTCGAACACTCTGCCAAGGTCTACCTTGACTCTCTCGAGTGTCTGCCCTTGCGATTTGTGGATAGACATGGCCCAAGCTAATATCAAGGGCAGCTACCACCAAGGGTTAGGTATGCGGGCATAACTAAATAATCAGACGCCACACCTGTGTCCTCGACACTTGTACCTCTCCGCTAGGCAACTCGACTTTCCAGGTTTCAGTCACAATTAAAGCTTCCCTGCGCCCTCTGTTCGGTACCGAAAACTCTACGACTGGCATAAACATGTTCGTCGTCGCGATTTTCTTCTTGTCTGACTTTGGCTTTCCTGCATTCCCGCTACCGTCAACATCATCATAGTCGGTCCCGTACAACGCGGGGTCGACAAAACGTAAGATTTTGCCCATACTGCCATTGACGAGCATGTCATCCATATTTTTGATCAACATGACCTGGGCACCAACACGAAGGACAAGTCTCTTCGGCGCCATGAAGTTCGCAAGCATTTTTTCGCGCTGGTTTGGATCAGTGATCATCCCGCCGTCCGAAGCAAGGTAATCTTTTTGCTCGGTTTGAAGATGAGACATGCGGCCATTGTTGGATCTTTCCACATCCTCTCGACGAGGGAAGCTGTATTGAATCAATTAACGCGGCCGTCAAATTCAACAGAGGACTGACAGCTCGGTTGCTCCCAGACCATCATCGTCGTTAATAGGTCGTGACAAAGACTTGAACCGGCCAATTGATTGTTGCGAAAGTCGCCCGAAACGCATCTCGTTGAGCATGTCAACAAATTCTGGAGAACACTTAGCATATAAGCAGTTCCACTGATGTCCTCTTCCTTACGCTGGTCTTTTTGCCTGAAGACTTTGTTCAGATTAAATGTACGCTTAATAGTCTGGTTCCAAAGCTGAGCTTCAAAAGCAAATTTAACTTGACTAGTACCCTTCACGACGGGGGGTAGTTGGAAGAAATCGCCAGTGACTACGACCTAACCATCGGTTTTAGTGGCGTTGAATTAATGAAGCGGAATACAAGGCAAACCTGAATTCCTCCAAAGGGTTCTGGGGACTTCCGTATCAAACTGCCAATCTGTGCAAGTTTGTCGAAGAGATCTCCATCCAACATTGAAACTAATGATATAACACATGTGATATGGAAGTCTGCACTTGTTAAACCACCGTACCTTCATCAACAATGAGGACTTTTGTTCGTAACCACCTCGAAGCGGCTTTCTTGTTCTTACGGACTCTATTAATGAGCTCTTCCGCTGAGCCTTCTCCGATGCCAATGCCTGCAAATGAATGAATCGTGACGCCACCGATGTTACACGCCGCAATTCCTAGCCACATGATGTCAGGACATCAAATAGTGAGTATATGCGTCCTCACCCGTTGATGCAGTAATGGCGATAGCATCGGGAGATTTGACATATTTCTTTCGCAATGTGCGAATAATTTCTCGGAGTAAGACCGATTTCCCAGTTCCTTGTCAGCATATATTCAGGCAAAATCACAAAAGGAGAATTTATTTACTACGCACCAGCACTACCAGTGTAAAACACGCTATTTCCGCTTTCCACAAGACGAAGGATCTGTGTCTGTTCCTGACTAAGGAACACTCCAGCAAGCTTGGAGCTAGGCTTTGATGACGAAGTAGCGACCGTTAACGACGAAGACTTTACTGACGGTAAAGAAAATTTGCTCGAAGACTTGAAGTTGGATGAAGAGGATAGCACGTCCTCATTCCAGCTGGGTGGAAGCTGACGTTTCTTTGCTGGGGGCGGATTTGGAGCAGGTGGGAGGGGTCGTTTGGTCCCGTTCGCTATCTGTTTCGTGCTGATTTCTGGCCGCTCTCCAGGCGGTTGCTTCCCTGTGAGCGCATCAAGCGCAAGTTGGATATCTTTCATACGTTGTGATCGACTTTCAGCATTAGGTGCCTTTGAAGACTGAGATTGGGTGGGCTGGGTGGCCGGCCATGAGATACGGTCTTCGGATTGAGAACTGCTTTGCGACCAGTCGCGTTTGACTGTGCGCAATCCAGAAAGCGCTGATTGACCTCCATTGGACATGTTAGCCGTTAAACTTGTGCAGTGCGAAGAACTTGGAACTACGACAAAGGCTACAGATTGATGGAGTGTCGTCAGATTTTGCCGAACAAAATTAAGATGCTGAAAACAAGCTGTGCGCGAACCTAAGTGGTCGTCCAAGAAAATTAGGAAGTGTGTTAAACGGACTAGTCACGACGCGTCTATTCCTCAGCAAAACGCGAAGCAAGCGCCATTCACGTGACTAATGCACAAACACTAGGAACGCGCATATTACGTAAACTTATGTTCAAATTTTGCGAGTCATGCGACGCTGAAATCACTGACCTAGTGAAGGGCAACAGTAGGCGGCAAAGCTCATTTGGTGCTCAAAACTAAATGATCATCAAAATAGTCTATTCCACTGATGGACCCAAATCTATCTGCTACATCCACAAGTATGATAAACTAGTAGCGAAAGATCCTTTGAAGAAGTATGTAAGGCAGAGTATAACCATGTCAGACTTCCTGAATAATGGAACCTGCAATTCTCAACTGCCTATCTCGACGTTGATTAGACGTAGAAACGACCATTTGTCTAGGCCCTTCACCAGAACCGGTACAGGGTGGAAGCATAGTTAAGCACTGTCCGGGCAGAAAGAGGCCATAATGATATGTATGAAGAGAAAAAAAAGCAGGATTTGCCTTTTTATAATATTCGACAATTCTACCAAACATAACAAAACACTTTAGACTGTATTCAGTACATGATTACGCCACAAAACCAATGATCGGAATCGCTTGTGCTGCTTCCACCAGCTCAGAGCTATAATGACCAAGTTGAAGACGGTCGTCGAGCTTCTTAAAAGCTCCAAAGTCAAGGAACGACAAGAAGGAATAAATTCTCTCAAAGAAGCTTTCTCGCGCGATGATGCTGTCCTTAATCTCGAGGAGGGACGCGCTTGGCTGGTCGTGTATCAGGCCCTCTTCACAGCAGTTGCCAGTGAAAGGGCAGAATGCGACAAGAAAACTACATCAGGCAAGAATGCATCGACAGGTGCCGCTGCCTTGCGCAGACTTGGAGATGCCGCCACTACTGTTCGTTGGCTAGTAGAGAGAAGCAACCACAGGCTCACGTCCAGAGTCCTGACACCCCTCCTGGCTCATCTCTTACAGATGATGGTTTTACATGGACAGCTGTACGCTCCGCTCGCTCTTAACTACCTCAAGACTATCAAGATACTTCTCGGCTGGACGCCACACATGGACCACATCAGCGCGGCCAATTGGATCAACATAGCTGAATTGGCTTTCAACATTATTTTAGACGATCCGATAAGGAGAAAGTTCGACGACGTTACTGGAGAGAGTAATGATGAGAGTATGCAGGCCGACCTTTCCGCCATGTACCAAGATGACTCGGACGAGGGTGATGATCACCAGCCGTCTACATCAACACAAAAGCGCAAGCGCAAGGCGAGGGAACACAGCTCCACGCCTACCCCCAGTGCTATACATCCTACAAGGCTGTTGAAGTCCTCTGCACACCAGTCGGTTTCCTTGGAGCAGGTCGAATGCGCTTCCCTACTTGCCCTTCTGTTCCGCTCCCCTACAGCTCCCTTCCTCTCGGAGGATATACCAAAACTATCGTCTGCTATCCTGGCCCGCATGACACGATTCTTAGAACGCTACCCCGGTGATGCGTCCCTTCACCACGACTACCTTCTTGCCCTGCAGCCAGTATTATCTCATCTTTGCCTGAATCGGACAAAAGACGTTAAAGCTTTCGCTCATTCAACATGGAATCAACTGGTCGGACTGTGGGGTACCAAGAACAAACGTATCAAGGAAAGTCTGGTTGGTATTTTGAGAACGTTGTTCCCGTTCTTAACAACTACACATGACGACCTTCCTAAGTACGCTTGGGCTGATGGAGTATACAAACTTTGGATCCTCCTAAGCGGTGAGGCTGAGAGTCGATGGGGTCTTGATAGTCTCTCTCTTGACTCTTTGAGGCTCGAGGTACTTCCTTCCAACACCGAGAACTACGGACGTGGGGTGTTTGTTGCTCACACATTCAGGGCCGGATGGCATTTTGATCCTTCTCAAGCCCTTGCGTGGGCTCTAATGGAGCTACAAGCTGACTGTGCGGAGAAGGTGAGTCGTCATCCATTAATTGACCTTATGCA
Source organism: Suillus cothurnatus (assembly GCA_016758765.1). Lineage (NCBI taxonomy): Eukaryota > Fungi > Basidiomycota > Agaricomycetes > Boletales > Suillaceae > Suillus > Suillus cothurnatus. The sequence goes on along the minus strand of JABBWL010000446.1, from coordinate 34,479 downwards.
GACTGACCGCTATAATACAGCTCTTCGATCACTCCGAGTGGAAGCATGCTGATACTTCAGACGGTGAAGGAAGCCTAGGAAAGCGTGTCAAGCGTGAAAACCCTATAGTATCCCTTCTTCATTTCATACAGTCGACAACCACATCCGGAGTTCGGACGTATCATCTTCAAGTTCTCCTATTTTTCATTGATCGGCACTGGTCGTGCCTGCACAAGCATAATAAACTCCAAGAGGATGTAATGAACACTCTGCTGCGATTTGTCTCCGTTGATGATCCCATCATCCAATCCTGGACTTTCCTATGCTTCGCCGCAATTGCACAGTCAGATGGCCTTCTGAGTTCACGTGCAATCCAGTTACCATCAGTTGCCCTACGGACCGTATTTGTCGTCCGTGACTCCGCCGTCTGGGATCCTGTGTGGAGTCATGCCATGCGCAGAGCCAACGTACCTGTGGTTTGCAGGGCAGCATGTCATACCGCATACACACTTATCCTCCACTCCAAGCTCCTATTAACATCTCAGCGAGTTCTGATCGAAATCGAGACCTTAGCGAAGGATCTGGATCTGCAGGGCCCTGCATTTCCATATGATTCCGTGTGTATGTTCCTGGCGCAATGTTTACATGTCGCAAGCCAAGATGTGAGGCTGTACAGGATGCAGTTGGAGGAGAAGGTTCTTAGCTGGCTTCTCGATAATTGGAGAATTGGTGCTGGACAGGCGGTGAAGGATACTAGTGGGAAATCTCGGATGCCACTTCACACTATCGGTGACATTCTTGGGTTGCTAGAGAGTATATGTGGAACGCCGAAGCGAAGCAATCTTCTTTGCCGCATGTTACTTCCCGATTGTGCGATCGTGGAGCTGATGGAGGAAGAGCGGAAGACTAAGGTCATCCGCGATTTCCTGCTTGATGCTCAACTTCCTTCCTTCTGCAAGGATACTGTATCTGCAGGCTGCGATGAACTCACATACAACTCTGTTCATGGCGAGTTGACTATTGACTCTGAGCTCGTTCAACCTCGAGGGCGCGAGCGTCGAGTGACTTCGTCTCTGCTCAAAACGATGGAATCTCTCACTGTCGAGTGGGACATGTTCAAGGAAACTAATGCCCACCCCACTGCCGAAAAGCTCCGTCAATCACTCGATGCCGTTGTGACCGCCTTTGCGTTCGAGACCCTGCTAGTATGGAATGGAATGCGGTGTAATCGACGCGTTCTGCAGTCCGCCGGTCGAGTAATATCACTTCTTACACCACTCCTAACAGATGCACGCTGGACAGCAGATGAACGCGTGCTGATATTACACGCCCTGGAGCCTCTGGTGATGAATGGGGAGGAACGTAGTACGAATGAGGAGTGGGAAGCTATGCTTGGCCCGGATCTTGGCTCTGGCATTAGATCGCATACTCTTAAGGGACTGAAACGGAATCTTTCTGAGAGACATCACTCTCACATTGTTCGACGACTATTTCAGCGTGTCTTTTGGGCAAATGCAGACGTGAGTTCCCGTTGCGCCACATACCAGTGTTCAATATATTGACAAATTGTCAGATTCAAGATGCATTCTCCACGGTTTCTGAAGCCCTTCGGGAATCTCTTCGAATTTTGACAGGCCAACTTCGTCAAGGAGCGCAAGATGTTCATGCTCTAGATGCGGACGGATTTGGCGATATCATGACAACTCACACAGGACCACCAACACAAGAGGATGCTGCTCATGGTGACATCACCACCGCGAACCAGTACCTTGCCAACTTTTGTATCACATTCCTCGCGACGACTCCTGTCCTTCGATCTTCGTCTGCGGAAGTTTTGCGCGACAGAGAGTTGGCAAAGCTCATACTCCATTGTCCCGCAGAAATGCTACTTTTAATAGGCAATGCGGTCCTAGGATCAGTTCGACGGCGGATTTGGAGTCTTGATATCGATGTCCTCAACGCGCTCCTTGACAAACTCGAAGAACTCCTTGGCTCGCACACTCATGGTCACAATGTTGACCTGCAGCTTATGGCTGTTGATGTACTAGACTCTACTTCGCATTTTTGGCTTCAGAAGTCAAACGCGGACAGTGATGTCGTAGATCATATCCGCGAGTTATGCGGCTGGCTCAGTCATAACATGATAAAGAGGCAATTTTCTTCGTGGAAAATGCGCGACTTCGTTTCCCAATTTTTTGCTAGGTACATTGCTCAAGATCCTTCTGAGTCCTTTTGGCCAACAGTATGCCAAAATAAACCCGTAGAGCGACCCTCTGCCATTATTCCAATGCTGAACATGGATGAGGATATCCGTGTACGCTTCCGGGCTGCAGTCGTAAACGCTCGTCTCTTCACCCTGGTTCGTTTTGCTGGTCAGAACTCCCTTGATATGTACAACACCATCAAAGAGGGGTTGACAAAGGATCTCTCGAAGTGAGTCCTGATTCGTTTCCTTGTTTAACCGCTGACAATTAGGACACAGTTACGAGAAAATGCTCACTCGTACTTTGTGCCTCGGCAATATCATGGTCGTGAGTTCCGCTGTGAGGCGTGGACCCTACTGGCACTTGATCGAAGCGGCCTTTCATAGCTCACATTACGCCAAGCACATCCAAGCGACTCTGACTAGTGTTTCTGAGAGACTTGGACTCCCTAAATTGTCAGACCTTTTCGAAGCATACGCTTCACAGATTGCATACTCTATTCGACAGGCATTTCAGGATGTGTGTGGTCTCCCTCCCGAGCTCCTTGGCTACCGGGATCGAAAGGAATGCGCAGAAGCAACTTTCCGTCTTTTCACGCCGACCAACGTCATGGCAGGCGGCGGGAATTCAGAAGCGGTGGAACACGGCCGCCGACTATTCCTTGCTCACTGCGCCGCAGTTCAAAAGACCGCTGCTGATGGCTTGCAGGAATGCTTGGGTGATCTCATCGGATTCCAACTTGTGTTTTGGTTGGATGGTGGGCAAGTTGATTGTAACACGCCGCCAGAGCAGTTGAAAAAGATGTTGAAAAACAAGGGCGTCGACCTTCGCCAAGAGCAGGGTTTCAACGACAGTGTAGAGCAAAATGCGGCGAGCATTGCAGCGGCAGTAATTCGGTCCCTAGGTGACCAGGACTTCTCTGCCGACGGTCCGATCATGCAAGCAATCAAGGCGCATGATTCGAGCCACTCTGCTCAGATTTTCAAGGCTCTGTCGAAGTACCGTACTTTGGATGACTTCAACCTTCACAGCCCAAATCTTCCTGCGTTTGGCTCGTCCACTGTCCTACGAGCTCTCAATTGGTGTATTTCTCTCGCAGTCCGCGATCACGTCAAAGCCATATCTTATCATGTCCTCCACCAGCTTTTCTCCGAAGTCCAAAGATCACCATTAGTCAATGAGCAGATCCGCCTGCTGAATGGCATTTCTCTTCTAGTAGCGGTCCGCCATGAGGACTTCCAAGAACCCACATTACTCCACACTCTGATTCATGAAGCAACCTCTCTTCTCGCTCAGGTGGACCTCGTACAGGCGGCTCGCTCTTTCCTCGAATGGGGCTTTACCATGTATCTTTTGACGTCTCAAGTGGATCCAAGGTTTCCTGATGTGCTCATTCGGGTGTGCGCTCAGGCTCATGATTATTCACTGGTCGCCGATGACGTCCAAATCGCGAACATAGGCAAGGGCCTGTTACATTGGATCGACAGGCAAGCTCTCGAACTTTGCCGAAGTTCCAAAATCAGGTCGCAGGTCATGAACGCCCTGTCGGCTTGGCCACATCAGCCCTCATCTGAGCTGTTGTCAGTTTATGAGGATATCACTGCAGATGGACTTTCGATGATTTTGAGCGACTTTCGCATTGCGTCCAACAAGTTTCGCCTTGTCAGGCGGCTCCGAGACCTCGCAGAGCTGCGCGTCTATGATCGAGCGCAGTTTGCCAAGACAGATTTCTGGCGTCTTAAAGATTTCATTCCTACCAGAGACCAGCTCCAACCTGACGATGTGGATGCATTCGCTTCCTTATTGATTGCAAATAATGGGGACATCTATAGCTTCGGGAGTGAACAGCCCTTTCTGCAGACATTGCGGGGACGACATCGGCGCAGTGCAAAAAAGTCACAGATGGAATCTTCGCCTCAGCGAGTAATCATTCAAACGCTGCTCGCTATGGTGGACGGAAACTCACCACAAGAAGTCAGTCTCGCTTACTCCACCCTTCGATCCGTTGTGTCAGCTTCGTCATCGGACACCCTCCTCCTCCAATCTTGGCCTGTCGAGTCGAGGACTGCTTTGGAATATCTCCAACAATATCCGATCAAAGCAAGGTCTCGGCATGTCCGCGACATTGACGAACTGGAGGCGACGGTCAATTGTCATCTGGAATCTGAATTCCATAAATGGATCAGCGAGCTGGCCATCTTGCTGAGCGACGTGCTTAGCGCTGTGGATCCATTTTACGCACAATTCTCGACTTTTTTGGAGCGCGATGTTTCTTTTGCCGATGAAATGCTTCCCGTGTTAGTCCACACTTTGTTGCAGAACGAACTTGAGCAGCCAAAATCAACGGGCGCGCCCTTGAAATCTCGTCTATCAGAATATTTCAGCGCCATGCTTATGTTGGAGAATGTCCATTTGTCCTGCTTAAGGTCAATTGTCGGCGTCGTGCTTCATCTTCGCAACTTTTGCCCGAAAGGCTCCACTGATTCTCTGGCTCACGACAAATGGCTTGATATCGATTACATGCTCCTCGCAAGAAGTGCGGTGACGTGTGGCGCATATACGACTGCTCTTCTATTCCTCGAGCTCGCGGCGGAGTACCAGTCCTTAGACATGGACAATACAGCAGGCACAGAACATCTCCTTTTCGAAATTTACAGCCACATCGACGAGCCCGATGGATTTTATGGGATCAAGACCGCTGATCTACGGCATTTCCTCATCAAACGGTTTCATCATGAGAAGCAATGGGAGAAAGCATTTCGATTTCACGGTGCTGCCCTTGAGGCTGGAAGTCCTGAGGCAATCGACACGGATGGTCTGCTCAGTTCTTTCCATGCCTTCGGCTTCGACCGTCTTGCTATTGGCACTTTTCAGACGTCCCAGATTGGCCTTGACACGAGGAGTTCCTCGTCCGCCATGTGCTTTCAGCTGGGTTGGCGTACTGAAACGTGGGACTTACCTGACAATACAGGGGATAGTTCCGGGGCCACGCTTTATCAGGCGCTGCGAGCAGTGTATAGGGAACGGGACCCGCGGACAATCGATGCCATTATTCGCAGCTCGCTTGACGATGAAATGACCCGCCTGCGGCAGCTTGGTACTGAGAACATCTCAGGTATCCGCGAGGTTGCTCGTAACATAATGTGTCTCGGTCAGATTACTCAATGGAGGAGTCATTCTATGCAGCAGCAACTTGCAAGCAAGTCAGAAGATGTCCGCAATCTGCCCAAACTCGATGAAATTAATCCCGACTTTGAGTGAGTTTTTGACAATGATTGTGATCTAATTTGCGTTGATCTTTTTCGTGTGCAACAGGTTTACCGATTTGGAACAGATTCTGGCAACGAGGATCTCATTGGTACGGTCGGTTAGGCAGAAAGAGGAACGAAAGCAAATCGGCAGTCTCGCTACACCGTTTGTCCGTGGGATTCTAGACATCGAGAAGCGATGCCTCGTTCGCCTATCCATTGCCGCTCGGAAATCCAATCAATTGCAGGTGGCATTGAACTCTATAGTAAAAGCACAGCGGCTCGAGAAAAATGCCAGCTTCGAAGTTGCTCGTGAATTTGCCAACGTTTTGTGGCTCCAGAAGGAGCAAAAGTTGGCAGTGCAGTACCTCAAGGACTTGGTAGATGGTCAGAACTTGGGTACTGATGGTGCAGTAGGAAAGGCGTTGTCGTTTGCTCGGCTTGTGCGCTTCTTTTTTCTGTGATAATACAAGTTATTCATATCTTTGACAGGGAGACTGGATCGCCGAGGCATGCCTAGAAAAACCAACCGACATCAAGCGCAAATTCTTTGATCCTGCCGTCGAGCTCGCCATCGCAGCCGAGAAGCGGACAGATGTTCGCGACCACGCATGTGCCACTGTTTTCCGCAAGTGTGCACTTTTTGCAGACCAACAGTATCATTCGATCCTGAAGTCGCCAGACGCTATGCGCTGGCACATCTATACAGAGCGCAAGAAGCAGGAGGTCAGACAGAGAGAGGGCCAGCTGCAGAAAACTCAACAAGGAACAAATGAGTACCTGGTATTAGTCGAAGAACAGAAGAAGGCGAGAACTGTCCTAGCTGAAGATTTGAAAGCCTATGCGTCCCATACGGGGGCACGAGACGCATTCCTTGAGTTGGCTATTGACATGTACTCTCGCTGTCTGGCTTCTTCTGATCGCTTTGATGACGATGGTCCCATCCGCTTCTCATCCCTTTGGTTCGCGAATTTCGACGACCTTGGCATCCAGGACAAGCTCAAAGGCGCTCTCGATCGTGTGCCCTCCCGCAAGTTTGTCTTCCTCTCTCATCAGCTGTCTGCTCGCATGTCCAAATCATCGTCAGAGGTCCCGAAGAATCAGCAAAATCTTCAAGGACTTGTCTTGCGCATGTGTCAAGAGCATCCTTTCCACAGTCTGTACCAGGTATTCTGCTTACGTCCAGAACAACCCCAAAGTGTGCGAAGGACTTCCTCACGATTTGAGCTCCCATCGTCGCAGTCGGATCGCGGTGGAGCTGCGAGCGCCATTTTCGATAGACTGCTCAGCGATCCCACACAAACAGCGAGGATCCGATCGATCGAGCAGGTCTGTAATGCTTCTCTGGAGTGGGCTAAGTATCCTGTCAAGCATCCTGCGATAAAGAAAACCAATAACGGGTTGCTCATTCCCGATGCCTTGCCCATTCGGAAGCTGCGCGACGTCCAGGTTCCTGTCATCACCTGCCGTACACCCATCGATCCAACCCTCAAATATAACGATTGTATCTGGATCAGTCGCTACCACCCAGAATTCGTCATACCCGGGGGCATCAACCACCCGAAAATCAGTATCTGCCTTGGGAGCAATGGGGAGCAATTCAAGCAGCTTGTACGTCATCTTCATAAAATTCATGCGTGTTCTAACATTGAAGGTCTCTGCAGTTTAAAGGCGAGGGTAACGATGATATGCGGCAGGATGCTGTCATGGAGCAAGTTTTCCATCTGTGTAACATGGTGCTACGCTATGATAAAGAGACTCGGAGACGGAATCTTAACGTCCGCGATTACAAAGTTCTACCTCTTGCCACCCAAGCTGGAGTCATCGAATTCGTAGGCAATACCGTCACCCTCCAAAAATGGCTCCAGGAAGCGCACAACAGGTAATTTACTCCCACTTCTGTCTATGACGAACTCTAAAAAAAACTCGTAGGTACCGTCCTGACGACATAAAGCACGGACAGGTCCTTGTGATGTTAAAACAAACGCGTGAGAAATCTGGCGGAAAGACCGAAGCGATGGTCAAAACTTTCCAACAAATATGCCAGCGAACCCAACCGGTAATGAGGCACTACTTCACCGAAAAGCATAAAACCCCCATCACCTGGTTCGCCATGCGTCTCAACTACACTCGCAGCGTCGCTACCACTTCCATCGTGGGGCACATTTTAGGTCTTGGTGACCGCCATGTGCAGAATATATTGATTGATAATGGGTCGGGAGAGGTGGTGCATATTGATCTAGGGATCGCTTTTGATCAGGTACGATTGTATTATGTCTGACAAAGCATCTACTCACTCCCCGCAGGGCAAACTGCTGCGTATCCCAGAAAGAGTTCCATTCCGAATGACGCGGGACATGGTCGATGGTATGGGGAAGTGCGGGACGCAAGGCGTGTTCCAACGCTGCGCAGAAGAAACCCTGCGTGTGTTGCGTGACAGGTCAGACGTCATACTCACAGTTCTTGAGGTGTTCAAACACGACCCGCTTCATTCCTGGTACGTCCGCTCCTCCCTCCCCACATTCAACGTTGACTAACCTCCGCAACAGGACAGCGAGCGAGCTCAAGATTAAAAAAGTGCAAGACAACACAACGGAGCCTACCCGAGTTGCCCGGGATGTATCCCGCTTCGGTGCCATCGCCATAGACCTACAGAGCGGGTCAGCAGACGAAGCTGCTGATCGTGCGCTTGCAGGCGTCGCGCGCAAGCTCGATAAGGCTTTGAGCGTAGAGTACACGGTCAACGAACTCATAGCGGAGGCCACGGACATCGTGAACTTGGCGACTATTTACCAAGGTGAGTTTTGGTTTTGATTTCTGCTTTGGTTGATCGCTGACTGGCTTGGTAGGATGGAGTCCCGAGTATTGAATTTTACAGGCACCTCAAAATAGAATGGTTCTATGGTTACTTATGCTTATATTGCTTTCTCAGATTACAAAGTTTCGAGTATTCAATTCATCAGTCTCACGTGCATCCTGTATTCCTAGTCATTTTCATTTTCATTTCTATACATCAATCAATCGTGCATACACGATAGACAAAACGACGTGAGATTACATCAATCAAACAACACACGCACAAAATGGAGGAAAAACTCCAACATGAACGAGCGCAAGACAAGTACAAAAGGTCCAGTCGCCATAGGTGTGGGGTGGGGGTAATCACGGGGGGTAAAAACAAACAAGCAAGGAGGGAGAGAAAGAGAACACAACCAGAGTAACAAGCAAAAAAGATAAAATTCTTCGACGCGTAATTGTAAAGGACGCGCGTATTTTTCGTCTAAAGTATAGATGAATGGGTTGATATCAATTTGATAAAACATGATTTTGCTGTATGATGTTTAGGACCCGAGGTAGGGTGGATGCATGTATTACAAAACTCGGTATACGGAATTGGTATCAGCGAGCGCGTTGCAGTAGGCGGGTAGATGCAAGAGGCAGATGGTTCGGCATGGAGCAACAAGAAGCTTAAAGTTCAGGCGTGGAGCGTGGGATACCGTTATGGGATAGGACAAGAATGGAACAGGAGACGAGCAGATTACTTGTTCTTAGCAATCTCCCGTGCAGCTTTGATAAGTGGTGAAAGTGTGCGAAGCGGTTCGCACTGTTTAAAGAACTGATGCTTCAAGTAAAAAATCATGAGTTCCAATTCAAGTAATTGAAACCGAGGTGACAGACCTGCAACAACTCGCTTGCCGTTGGCCGTTTCTCAGCGTCCACCTCCAACGTCTTTGCAAGATAATCACTAAACACCGACGAGAGCGCCTCGGGGTTCGCAATCGTGGGCGTTCCGTTCGTAGCGATCAAATAAAGCGCTTTGAGAGGGTTTTGGTTAAGATATGGGGGTTCGCCTTCGATCATTTCTATATAAGTATCTTCAGTAAAGCACGGCACGACACAAAAGAGGAGAACCACAAACCGATGGCCATGATTCCCAAACTCCAGATATCAACCTTGGGCCCGTACTCTTTCCTCGTCACCACCTCCGGAGCCATCCAATAAGGCGTGCCTACCATCGTCGTGCGCTTCGAGCTCGCAGGGTCTGAAATCTGCGCGCAGAACCCAAAGTCCGCTGCGGAGGCACGTCAAAATGACACGACCACATGTAAGAGGATCACTTACTGAGTTTAATATCCCCCCCAAGGCTCAACAATACATTATCACTCTTGATGTCCCTATGAATAACACCATGACGATGGAGGTGCTCCAGCCCCTGGCACGTCTCCCTGCTTACAGCTGCAATCTGGCCCTCTGTCATCAAGTTCGCAGTAACCACATCCGTCAAGCTTCCCCCCTCCATATACTCCATTACGACCCAAAGATCGTTCTTGTGTAAAAACGAGTCGATGTAGTTTACGATATTTGGGTGTCGAGAGGCACGCATGACGAGGATCTCGTTGATGATTAGGTCTTTCTTGGGTTGTTTATCCAGGTCCATTTGCTTGATCGCAACTGATAAATTGGTGCCCACTTGGTATGCTGTGTACACGCCTCCAGAAGCACTGAAGAAGGCTTAGCAGAGAAAGGAAGAAAAAAAACGGCACCACCCACCCTTGCCCAATTTTGACGAGGTTTCGGTATAGCTTCGTCGGATCCGCATCGGTACATATTTGCTGCAGCCGCTTGATGATATCGTCTTCTTTGTCACCGCCACCCTTCTTCTCCCTGCGACGCGGGGTGGCGATGCCGGTTTGCTTTGCAAGGGTTTGGGGCTGTTGGGGTGGTGGTGCGGGCTTGGGTTGGTCACGATCTCTTTCACGCTCTCTTTCACGGTCACGGTCACGATCCCGATCCCGTTCGCGGTCTCTTTGACCTTTGATGCTGAGATCAGTCTGGCTAGCGCCGATGCTGGGGGATCGGACCCGGGTTGTGTTGGCTCGTCCTAGGTCCTGAGATTTGGATGATTTAGGAGGTGCTCGTTGGGATGTGCTGCGGTCAAGTGCAGCTGCTGGGAGAGGGGGTGCTGCACGAATGGGGGTTGTAGCAGGTGATGGGGCATATGGAATGGATGGAGAAGGAACGGGCTTTTTGGGTGGTTGAGGGGCGTTGCGCTAGGAGACAAGGTTAGATGAGCGGAGATAATAATAAAAAAGGAGGGCGTACTGGGTTAACGAAACCCTCGTTGGTGCTTGTAGATTGCTCTACACCCACGGCACCCATCTTGTCCCACACGTCGCCTCTTCCTTCTTGATAAAACTTTACGATTTCCATAACTGCTTGGGGGTTCTTTTCTTGTTCGCTCCTGCTGATACCGGATTCTTGAAGTAGCTGCTGCCACTCCTTTGGAAGACCTGTGAACTCCCCAGTGGAAGAGTTGAAACCGACGTGTGTGAGGTGAACAGGATCATAAGGAGTGCTGATTTCTGGACGCTTTGAAGGAGCGAGAAAGTCAAACATGCCGCCTAGCATGCCACCCTTTTTAAGCTTTACGGTAGTGGCGCTACGACTGCGAGTACCAGAATTTGTACTTGAGATTGAGGGTAGATCGGGTAGGATGTCGATTGGCTCTGAAGTGTATGGATTATCTGTGATTGGCACCGATAGGCGACGCGTTGCGATTGGGCTACTGCTTGTAAAGATATCATTTAGAGTTGCGGTGTTTGCCCTACTTGGACGGGTAGGAGGAGTAGGAGACATTTGTTGTTTTATTGGAGCTGCAGCGAAAGGATCTGGAGCTGAAAGACTGTGTTTCCTTCCTCTTGACTGTGGTTTGTGAAGACTATTCCGTACTTTCGGTGAAGATGGGTCGGCGGGTGTTTTACTACGAGTTGATGGCGGTTGTGGTGCAGAACGAGAAGGAGTTAATGAAGGCAAAGAACTTGAATAAGGATCTTTGTAACTGTAAGTTGCTGCTTGAGCAACGGTGGCAGCAGCCAGAGCTGGGTCCGCTATAAGATCCGAATATTCTTGAACGCTCTCTCTTGAAGGACGATGATATTCTACTGTGATTTTACTTTGGCGGCGTGTTGAAGATGGTGTGTGTCGATGGACACTCATCGCTGCTAGTAACCGTTGCCGCTTTGATGGTTGGCAACCTAGCGAGTGTGAATAATTTCGTCGTCACTGTGAACAATGATCAATACAACCAAAATTTAAATCGCCAATGTCGATCTAGTCGATGTCCTCGAGCAGTTTGTTGGATCTAACAGTCCTTGCTCGATGTAACCAACGCCCTACTCGACTTTTGATGACAAAGCTTTCTCACGAAGCGACACACGTGACATCCCTTTCGACAGGAGTCTTTGTTCATTCATTACCGCCGGCACTGCCTAAACGGGATAATATGACATCAAGACCTTACTCACACCTTCGTCAACGTGGATCTTTCCCCTGGAATATGACTCTACATTTCCTGCGCACGTCGACAGGGGTATTCCAAGACTCTTTCTTCTCATTCCATTATCCGTCTATGACCTGCCATGACTTGCCGCACCACTCACGGAGAGCACGCCTCAAAAACTGACAGCAACCCAGTCCCTCATTTACGGTGCCAAGTCGACTCAGAAATAAATATAAACCAAAACGATGTCGTAGAAGAGACAGGTGAAAGGAAAAAACTTCCAGAGCTGCGTGGACGCCATAGGGGTCGTCCCCCCATATTAAAGAAGAAGAAAAGCTCCTATGACTTGCGGGACATCTTCCAAACTCAAGAGGCGGCTTCTTCATCTGCCTTTTCGTCGCCAGCAACGAGTAACATTTCATCTCCGGACGTCCCGTCACCAGGTGTCAACAAAATCATTTCGCCAGATGAAATCATCTGCCCACCCGCTGAGCAACAGCAGACGACGACCCCATGCAACCGTGAGTCTTCTTCTGATCAAAGCATCACATCACTAATGATGGAAGACGACTCACGACCTCATGACAAAAACGTGCTCGAGGACCGAGCAAAAGATGCATCTACTTAGATGTCGAAACCAAAAACTAAAAAACTTTCGTCGGACGCATCACAATCAAAATCCCTCACCAGACACGGATCCAGAATCAGGATTGATAAAATTACAACCAGCGACATCACGTTCATCTTCATGTTTTTATTTTACACATCTTCTTACTTGCATACCTTCCCATGACACAGCTGTAGTCACTATTTCACTGACTCAATTTGGAATTGAACATCATTACTCGTGTTGCACGTTGTGTTATACTCGTGTCAGACGTTCCAGTGCAAAGTTAAAAATTTTACATGCCACGCCTAACAAGGGGGGTTGGCGTGGGATATTTCAGGTCAGCTAGACTTTCAAGTTGTTGGAATAAACACCAACATATGCACCGAGGGCTGGCCTAGAATAGTTGTTTATCGTAGCGCCGGAACCAAATGAGCCGATGTCAACGTTTATGAACTCGCCGTGTCCCCTCTTCCAACAGAAGAATCTGCTGTCGACTTTACCGTACTGCTGCTACGTGCACTTGGTTATACGAAGAGAAGAAGAGTTCTAAGGACAAGGAAGGTAATCCCTTTCGTCGATCATGCAGAAGATAGGCACGCCAGCATCATCGACGAGAACGGAATCTTGCTCCTTGTAATGCAGCGCCATGTGGACAGTTCGTATGATGTCAAACCACAGCTCATTGCAGAAGCCATCGCTGCTTTCGCTGTGAATAATCAGACTCGCCAACAAACCTTCGAGCTGTTATTCTTTCTTGCTACGAGGCTTTCAAGAAATCGGTGAATTAGAGTGAGAGGTAAGTCTACTTTCCAAAGGACTGATAGATAACTGATTCGAGAATAAAATAGTGAAAAGAGACTAAGTGTACGATTGGATCTACCATTTCTTACGCCTAGTTGTTTTACAAACAATCCGTTGACCTCTCCGACATGATCTCCTCCAGCTTGTACCTTCTTAAGGTAGCATGGAATTTGACATACCCATCGAAAAATGCGACATAGGCGCCATATGCTTCAGGATGCGGTCTCAGGAATTCGAGGACATTGTGATATGCTTGCACAGTTTTCTCGATGAGTTCACGGAGAGCGTCCTGTTTGGTGAGAGCACGGGAGGCTGCTATGAGTGACAGGTAGTTTGCAGAGTCGCCTTCGATCTCCTCTTTGTAGTATGACAATATATCGCTGAATCATGGCAGGTTAGAAAGGTTAACAGAAGATCATCAATATACTCACTTTGTGTGATTTATGACTATGGTTAGATCTGGCATACATTGAACGTATTCCCGAAGTGGGAGTGTGGAAGGGAAAATGCAGAAGCCGTACGTATCCGCCAAGCCTGATAGCAGCCTAGAATACTCAGGGTATGAAGGAGCCTGAGGCGAGATCTGTTCATTCAAAGGGTTAAAGATCGAAGCTACCGTTATTGGAGAAATATCATACCGGCATATCTTGGGTCTCACTGTCAAGTAGAATGGAAGATATGAAGTTGAGCGAGGACGTGACGATCAAATTTGACACCGGTGCAGAATAATGGCAAGTGACCTCCCGCAGGAGCCCATCAAGCGTAGTCAGAACTGGATGTCCCTGCGGCTGGCAATTCGCAAACCGCTCGTTGAAACGATACATGTGCACTAGATCTTCTGCCCTGAGCATCATGTCATCGATGCAGGTCGCTACGGTGGTGAAGAGGCAGATCCACATCTTGGTTGCATAGTCTGGGAGGTGGCCGTAAGCGTTGGACATTATGGCTACGCCAACAGGCATGTATGGGAGGATGGCATCCATCGGATAGCCGCGGTTGATGGCTTCCTGACAGCATTCGGAGTACCACGCTTCGTCAAGTGTGATGTTCTTATATTGCAAGCCGCAACGCTGATAAAATTCAGCAACAGACTGGCGGATGTTTGCTAGAACCTATATTCGACATTCAAATCGGGACATGGAAACGTATCAAAATATAAACACGTACTTTGCGGTCGAAGGTGGATGCAGACAGGCTGTTCATCGTCATTGTGAAAAGTTGCAGAGAGAAAATTAGCTAGAGAATGGCTATAATGGGTTGCATGTACCCCGTACTTATACTCTAAGACCTACGTCGAGTTACCGACGAACAAGAGTCCTCGTCCGCGGGGCCCGGCACGCGAGACTACATAACACAACCGGGGAAATGATCGTTGGAATTATGACCGGAGACTTCACGCCCGATTGCCGACAACTTGAATGTTAACGTTTCGGAGGCCCAAACTTGAATAACCGGTTCAGGTGATGGATTAGTAGAAGCGTCAACGCTGGGCCGTCGCTGGCCCGGCCGCCCGGGGGGCTTGGAACCTAGGCAAGTATGTAAATAATTGTTTCAATATCACTTACAAGAGAGAGCGTAACATTTGACCCCCAAGGTTCGGTCGTTGGTCCCCACAAGAATGACAGAAAATCAGATCTACATGATGCCTACCTTTGAAAGGACTGTATTGTTACATATAAGGTTTGACGACTGAATACTAAAGGTTGTTGCTTACCCCGGATAGCCTGCGCACGTGATACACTAGGCACTCAGTGTTGCCGGCGCGAAGCGAACCGATGTGAAACGAAGTCCGAGGCGAGGTTACCTCGAGAAGTCAATTCGCTTCAACAGTAACACTACTAGGCACAGTCAAACAAGGTTAGCACACATCATCGCAATCTCTCATTCGAGACCTCCGGACGCTACATAAATAGCATGTATCTAAGTGAAGCTGAAGAGGATGGGCAAATCTATGTACCCAGGGCTCCCGTGAATGAGATTTGTAATGATAGATACTCATCAACTGCTCGTTCGTCAAGCTGACTTCATCCTACCCCAAACGCCTCACAGGACTACCCATGAGTACTTGAGTCTCCGCTCCGCTCAATCGCCACTTTTATTGAATCAATAAAACTGAACATGCGCGCGAGATCCACACTGCCCAAACGTAGAAGAATTGGTCTACCACTTCATCGTAGAATGTCCGCACTATCTGCGACACAGCCTCCATTGCGCGAAGCCTCTTTATACTCCATATCACATGCCTATGGTGCAGGCAGCGTCAAAGATTTCGATAAGTGAAGAGGACTGATCAGCATATCGTCGAGAATGGGTCGTAGTCTCGAGGGACTTCTAGCATCGAATATTTACGACGTGATGTGATATATGTGAGCTGGAAGTGGTCTTCGACTTCCTGGACAATGGAGCTCGAAGCTTTAGTTCGTAGGGGACAGGAGGCACTGCAGTTGTCTAGATTGATCACGGTAGGGAATATGACGTTCGAGACATGTGCATAAGTGTGCGTATGTTGGCGCGGAGGCGGCCTTCAATCACACGCGTTGTGGGGTTCCAGGTCGTAGGGGACAGTGGAAATGTCGTACGCTACATTATCGATTGATGATGGGCTGTTGGTGCGGGGTAGCAGTGAGAGGAGGGTCCTAAGACCTTCAATAGCACGGTTCATAACCAGGATCAGAGGCTCCAGTTTGGAGATAGAAGATCAGAGTGTGTGCCCCTATACTTTGGGCCAATGCATCTATGGAATAGGCAGGTCGAGGAAAAGGACAGTAAGCCATCCTAGATGCCGTCTTAGTGACTCGAAGCTTGAATGTATGTGGGTCATCGAGAGTTGTCATTTTTCGCAATTGGTATGTCGCGCCCAGGTTCTGGTGCATATTCCTTCCGAGGCAGTAGTTTAAAATAATTATCCTAGAGATTCAAACACCAAGCATGTGGGAATTGAGGTTACGCTGCCTCTTACCTCATGGACAGGATCAATGTCATCACTAAACGACTCACAGTCGTTGATGTCCACAGCATCATCCAAGAAGATGTCAATACTAACCGAGTCATTGTCATAGAGTACAAGAGTGGCGTTTGCAATAGATGTCCAACGAAGTGAGAGTGATGCAAGGAATGCAAGTATCAGGATACGTGATTGGGATGGTTTTCCGTCGATTCGATTGAGCACAATAAAGACGGAGTTAGAGGTAACCACAAACAAGATATTTCAACAGGCTTAGGCGTAGCAGAAGCGTTGTCATGAGGCGTGCAAGCAAAAATTAGCCGAATGTCAACTCGATTCAACGCGATAGACGGAACCAAGATCGTTACAATTAACATACTTAGGCGTAGCGAAAGCGGTGTTGTGATTAGAAGAGGAAGGATTGCAATCATCCTTGGGAGCGGTGGGCATATAGCGAGGCCAGCAGAAGCCTTCTCTACTTTTGAGGACCTGAGTGGTTTTGTCGACAACAACCCGTTTGAAGCAGGAGACTATAAGGAAGCTAGTGACAGCAACGCGGACAATAATGGTCGTAGAAGAGGTCATGATGATGAAGATCGTGAGGATACGCTGACACACGTAAAAGAGGGTAAACTGCGGGGAGTGAAATATTTGCGGAGCCACGTATTTATACTCAATCGCGTTAGTCACGTGCTCAGAAAGTCAAGCAGCAGGAACACAACTCGCCCAGTGAAACTCCACATGGAGGATTACATTCAGAATTAGAGCAACTACCAAAGAATAAGGCAGGTCTCAAAATCGATACATGTTGATGTTATTCAGTGAATTTGATAGCGTACTTACACCACTCCAAAAACCCCACACCTTGAACTGTGATTGCGTTCGGCAGGCCGCCAAACCCAGTAATTGTTGACGTACACTGTGTTGGATCCGAACATAGTGGCTCCATGGCTATACCTTATAGACTCTCATGGTCTGATATATATTTTTGCACACGGACCATTTGAATTCCCCGCTGTCAATAAAACGTCCGCCAAATGTTATTACTGACTTTCCCATTTCATTCCAGACTTTCATTTCCAGTATCAAGATGTCTTCTCCACTCTTCCTAGGTTTTGACTTGTCCACTCAGCAGCTAAAGGCAATTGTGATCGCGGAGGACGCTTCCATCGTGCACGAGAGCGCCGTGCATTTCGATCGAGACCTTCCCTCTCATGGCACAACGAATGGCGCGGTCAAAGGCCCAGATGAAGGTGAGGTGACGAGCCCGGTGCTCATGTGGCTCGAAGCCATTGACCTCGTCATGCAGCGCGTTAAGAACGCTGGCGTTGACCTCAGTGCTATCGTTGGTATATCTGGTGCTGGACAAGTGCGTGTGAACAGTTTTAATGTGAGGTGAGCCTGATTCATACGTGAATCAAGCAACATGGTTCGGTATACTGGTCTGAGGAGGCCGAGAAAGCTCTTGCTGCAATGGATCCAAAGCGCCCGTTGGCTGACCCTGGTCATCTCGCACCCCATGCATTTGCATTGCCCAATGCACCCATTTGGCAGGACTCTTCGACAACCAAGGACTGCCGTAACCTTGAGGCCGCTGTCGGTGGTCCACAAGTGCTCGCAGATCTTACAGGAAGCAGAGCCTATGAACGGTTCACAGGACCCCAAATTGCCCGGGTGCGTAGCGCATACTGTATTACCAGTGTCCAATGATTGAGCACCAATTCTTGCTCTACGAAGATCCGCCGCCTCAAACCCGATGCCTACCGTGACTCTGCGCGCATCTCTCTTGTCTCGTCATTCATCCCTTCACTGTTCCTCGGGCATATCGCCCCGATAGAGATATCTGACGCGAGCGGGATGAACCTGATGAACGTACTCACGTGTAAGTGGGATGATGCACTCCTTGAGGCATGCGGTGGTCCCGAACTACGGGCTAAAATTGGCCCTGAGCCTGTCAGCGGCGGCACCATTCTCGGACGCATCTCCCAGTGGTGGGTTGAGCGTTGGGGATTCGATCCAGGTCTGGTTTTCATTCTTTATTGGTTGGCAATATTTCTCATCTGTAGTATCTGTAGACTGCATAATCGCGCCGTTCACAGGTGATAACTCTGCGACCGTCGTTGCCCTTTCAGCACCAGGTGATGCACTCCTGTCCCTGGGCACGAGCACAACACTTCTGTTAAGCATCCCCCCTGCCGACTCGCCTCCGGCCCGTTTCACTACTTCGCACCTCCTCTCGCACCCTACAACTCTCGATGCGCAGATTGCGATGCTTTGTTACAAGAACGGTGCTCTTGCGCGAGAGCAAATCCGTGACCGCTGTGCTGGCGCAGACTGGGCACGGTACAACGAGCTCGTAGAGCAGTCGCCGCAGGGTAGCTCCGGGTTCATGGGATTCTACTTTCCCCTTCCCGAGATTATTCCTCCAGGGGTTCAGGGCGAATTCATATTCCAGTGCAAAGATAATGAGGAACCACAGCTAGTGCATGGACTGCAGTCAGATGCCTTCCAGCACGCACGCGCGATCCTTGAGAGCCAATTCCTCAGTATCAAATCACGCATTGCTGCCATTCTTCCGGCGCACTCACCGCCACTGCAGCGGCTGATTGTCACTGGTGGTTCATCGGCAAACCAGACGATCCGGCAACTCGCAGCTGACGTGTTTGGGATGCGTGTTTACGTTGCAGAGAGCAAGGAGGCTGCGGGAACGGGAGGCGCAGTGCTTGCGAAGTTTGCGTGGTGGAAGGCGCATGTTGGGGGCACGAGTGGGAGCTTCGAGGAGATGACAATTGAAACGGGTGAGGTGGAGAGGATGAGGCTGGTTGCAACCCCGAAAGGCGAGGTGACCAAATTTTATGACGGCCTTGTGGATAACTATAGGCGGTGCGAGGAGCGGGTGGTGCACCTATGTGGGCAAGCTTGATGCACTTGGGGTAACTTTTTGTTTCTGAAGCGAACGTATTTTCCAATTTGCATCTACACATTATGTACAGACCATAGAGCATACTATTTCTTCACCCTGTTATGTATATAATCTTTATTAGAATGAATGACTGTTCCTTCATCTATAAAGGTCTGGCTAGGGGAAACGATGAGGTTTCTTGTTGTCCAATTGAGATCACCATAATGGGCATCTTCTGAAATTCGAATTCGATTATATGTGGAGACTTTTTCAGTACACCCTCCATCGGGCACCACTACTGGTATGTTCATCAGTCTGTCTTTTAGCTGACTCATTCACTATCCTTACATCGTCAATCAAAGACATTGCGCAGAAGGAACATATACGTAATGTATGACCTGCACGACTCGGAGCAGTCACACACTCCCCCTGCCAAACGACCAATCATCGAAGCGCAAGCAGGGAGCTCAGAGTCCTTCAAACGCGTGAAGATTGATCAAGAAGAGCCCGAAAAGACATTACATTCAACTGAACATGAAGGTCCTTCCGACACTCCCACCGCCGATACGAAACGAGGAAAGCGGGATGCAGCAGGTTGGGCGAAGTCTAGGCAGGGAAAGGCCAAAGATACGAAAAACAAGGGGCGTAGACGGGGGACGCGTGATAAGGATAAGGATGGTGAGAAAGAGGGTGAGGAGCAGGGCCCTAGAGCCCCGCGCCTGCCTAAGAAACAAAGCGCGTTGCTTATTGGGTTCTGCGGGACGGGATGCAATGGAATGCAAATGTACGCTGAACTTTGGATTTTCTCTTTCGCCCTTAGTTTCTTGGCGGTCTCTTTTTTTTTTTTATCTCCGCCCTACCAGGGAAATATCTTATATTTTTCTCCTGTCCTTCCGCTAACCCTGCATTGCTAAACATCCATATGTAACGAAAACAGACAACCCGACGTGCGGACGATCGAAGGTGTCTTGTTCGATGCACTTGTGCGTGCTGGCGCAGTATCATCGGACAACGCAGACGATCCTGTGAAGGTATGGCACTTGCATGGTGCATGTCATGATGTGTTGCTCAGAAGCTTCATATTTCTAGGTCAATCTTGGGCGCGCGGCTCGCACAGACGCGGGAGTCCACGCAGCTGGAAACCTGGTGTCTATGAAACTGATCACTACGATTCCTGGGGTGGAAGACTGGGTGGCACGTGTAAATGAAGAACTCCCACCAGAGATTCGTGTTTGGGGCTCCGTATGCATTCTCTCTCTTTTCTAATGCAGGAAATAACTTTGAAGTGGCTCAGGTCCGCGTGCAAAACTCATTCAATGCTCGCATGTGGGTTTCACGGGTGTCATTTCAGTGGATCATCTCACAAGCTCTTTCTCAGGTCTTGCGACAGCCGCAAGTATACCTACTTCTTCCCCTCGTACCTCCTTATACCTCCAAAGCCGGGGTCGGGATTTCAGCGTACATATGAACGACATGCACAGACTATGCAGGGTGTAGTCCCTCTGGATACTTCCGCTCACCCCTTCTGGAGTGCACCTGAGTCTCATTCTTCCGGTTCTATGGATGATCTCGTACGCAAGCGTTTGTGGAGGATAGGTGCAGATCAGGTAGAACTCATCCGTGAAACTGCAAAGAAGTTCGAAGGGACGCACAACTTCCATAACTTTACTGTGGGACGTGAATTCGGAGATCGCAGTAATCAGCGGCATATGTGGAAAATAGAAGTAGGCTGGTGAAATTATGGTTAGTTAACCTCTAATAGCATCTCGACAGATATCTGATCCTGCGGTCTATGGAGACACCGAGTGGATAAGCGTCCTCTTCCACGGGCAGAGCTTTATGTTGCATCAGGTGAGTTAGTTTCTTACTCATAGCGTTGCTCTTATTCATTTTATTTAGATCGTAAGGGTTCGTACTTTATTACAAGTGATACGATGACAAATTGGTCGCAGCGCAAAATGATGTCCGCTCTTATCTTGTCTTGTAGGACAGGTACACCAGGACAAGTCATCGATGAGGTTAGTTTCTGTGTTACCTGATGAGGCCACAAAATAATTCGACCCTTCTCGCAGCTATATGGGCCGCGCATGGTCATGGTCCCAAAGATGCCTGCTCTTGGTCTCCTGCTGGAGTACCCAATATTCGACTCATATAACAAGAAAGTCACTTCGATCAACGAGAAGCTCGAGCCTTCTCATCCAGATTACCGACCTGAAATTGATTTTGAACAACACCGGGAGTCCATTGATGCATTTAAACAAACCTTTATTTATGATAATATGCGGTCCATCGAGGACCGCGACGGGGTGTGGGTACCTCTGACTTTGATTATTGCCACTTAAACTAATGAAGACAAATAGTTTTGATGCGTGGGTGCGCTCAATTGATACATATGGAGGTGATGATCTGCTGTATCTGAACCCGAAAGGTATCATTCCCACAGCTGCCGTTATAAAGAAGGGAGATAAGAGAGATAATCCATTCAAGGAGAAGAGAAAATTTGACCTGACGAGTTTCTCTGATAAACAAGGAACCCCGCCCATAGAAGACGACGAGGAGACAGAGAGCAAACTGAACAAATCCCGCCTGGAGGACATGGAAGGCTAACTAGTAGCTGTGTTTCCTATCCTATACTACTTGCAAGGACACCGAGCAAGGGCCTCTACTGCGGAGAATGTTATGCGAGGTAGCATTGGGGACAGATGTGCCGGACGAAGAGCGATGACGGAATTCGTTACGCATATTTCGTATTGTCTGTTGCAACTAGTACTGTTCCCAATTCCACTGTGCGACAACCGTCGACGGTGAAGTATAGGATGTACATGCGAGTTGGGTTGGTCGACCTGGTATGTACTTAACCTAAAGGTAGCGGGAATTACAACTATAGTTGAATGGCATCTCGTTCCAAATTTTCATCTCTATGCTTAGTATGTCAAGTAAAATATATTCTTACTAGCTCTTTGCCCCGTCTGCTCGCCTCAATTCACTAGATGTTTCTAGGAGCAAGGAAAGTTTGTTCACAACTAAGCGCTCAGCAGCAAACTACTCACCTGTCAGGCCGTCAACCACACTGCACCAATGTAATTTTGTGAAAGCAGAAACGCGATGATTCATTGTACTTCGAGCACCCACTGGCATACATCAAGTTGTTGACATTGTTCTATACTTGTTGATATTGTTATGAAGCAGACATTCGCATGATGAAAACGCTGGAGCAGTCGCCTTGGAACTGGTACCTGAATGGTGTATAAAGAGCAGTAGTAATATGCTTTACTCAGTGCCCACGATGTGAAACCCACAGATAGAGGCTCGACATGTATGAGCTTTGAGGGTGTCAAAGGGCAAGTCAACGATAACAAGTCAGGAAAGCAGCGGACCAGCGATGATCGTCGAATAGCATGGCAACGACCGATATCATTCAGGACTGGAACTTCCTCATCAACTGTATCTCGTCGAGTAATGCTTGCAATCTATCATCCTCAATCTTTACCAAACTGCACAAGAACGTTCATAATCTTGATACAAATAAATAAAAGAACTCGTGCATTACCTTGGGATGACGCTCTTTGCCTCCTCAGCATCGACGGGACACAAATTGGCGATTTGAGCAGTTTCAAATTGCGTCAATGCAGGTTCGCGTCTGAGGGTTCTAGAGTGAGATCAATTAGGACGAGTAGAAGGTATCAATGATAACTGAAACTGACTCTCGTACCGCGCTGGCGGAATCGGTGGTGTTGAATTTCGCAAATGTCTTCACGTATTCGAGGGTCTTGTTATAAACACTAACTAGAGGTAAGGGACCGGACTATGAGAAGAACAAGAAGTCATACGCAGTGTCTGGCGCATCCTTGTCCCTATTTTCCAGCAGATACTTGACCTCGGATATCAGGAGGCAACCAGCATTGTTGAACTCTGTCAAGCAAGTTGAGAACCAATGTTAAAACAAACGGAAGAAAGCACACCTGCGCCGAGCTTAAGCGCAGAAGCATCTTCGTCCTCTAGTAGAGGCCTGTGCCGCAGTCGGGTGGTCATGTTCAGCCACTAGGTGTTCAGGGCCTCAGATTGTTTGGCAATGACCTCCGAAAATAATACCCGTAAGTAGGCACAAACAATACTGACGGGCAAAAAGGACTTGTATTATATGTTTACACATTTTGTAATATATCTAGTGAAAACAACCTCCAATTCCCTGTGTGCGAATACATGCAACGATAGCAACGACATGCAGACCTAGCTAGCGCAAAACAATAGACACAACATGGGGCGGCATCACTGACAGCGTATCAGGTTGACTTCGAGCTAAGTAAGAATCGAACTCACCTAAATCCTACGTCGCAAGAGCAACAGGGGAAACTTTCGGCACGTTTGAACTAACATCATTATCTTCCACCGATACCATTGCCATTTTATCAACCAAAATGGCATTGGCAACAGCCTCGCCGCGCAGCTTCTCGATCTTGTCCTTGTCTTGTGAGCCCCCTGGTGGACTACGGCTTTGAGCTCCCCCGGGTTTCCAAACACCCTTTGGATTAAATAACTCTACATTTCCCTTCGGCGGCGGCCTCTCGAATGCCCCGTCCGTGTCCTCGAGTCGGGTATTGCAGGGAGTGCCTGTCACATCAGACTGCGTGTTGGAATGATTGGCGAGTGGATTTCCGTGTGAAGCGTTATTGCCCGGCATGAGAATGGAACGAGTCGATGATAGGTTCGTCCAAACACCTGCAACAGCCGGTATGCGCTTCTCAGGCGTGGGGGACATAGACGACAGGGGAGGGAAATCTGTGGGCTGAAGTGAGACAGATGGATTTTGATGACCGCGTTGGGAATTGTTCCTAGCGGGAGACATGGTTCGGGAATTCATTGAGTGATCGTGATGTCGAGGATGGGTGGCATGGAGTGTGGGTTGGGGTTTCAAGCCGACAGCCCAATCAGGTCTTGCAGGTAAAGGATGTTGAGATGAGGTTGACGTGAATGTCCTTCGTGAAGAGGATGAAGTCGTTGAAGATGACTATGATAGGGGGAGTGAGTCAACAACAGAGTTAAGGGCAGAGCCATGTCAAATGACTCACGGCTGTTGACGATGCTTCATCACCTGCTGATATCCTTCCACAAGCGCTTGTGTTTGAGTTACCAGAAGGTCTTCTACTAACCGAAGAGCTCAGGCGTGGGCCCACCACCTCGCCACCAGGGCGGCTGCCCACATTGTTGACACCGAAGCCACCCATGCCCACTCCTGGACCATAACTCCAGGCACTACGCGCCGGAGGAGCTCCACGAGGCTTAGGACCCATCGAAGGTGAGTGAGTCAAGTCACCAGGATAAGACCGATTCGAAGGTATGGCGTCATTGCCCCCAGCACTATTCATGTATCCATTGCCCGGATAGTGTCCATGGTTCTGAGCAGTAGGAGGTGAGGCTTGTACGTGTGGAATGTGAGGGGGCTGGGGGAAGTAACCGGGAATAGACATAGGGTATGGTCCATAAGGCGGTACAGGGGGCGTAAAAGTAGAATACTGCGACGCCGATGGCGCGACTGACGGAGTAGAAGGTTGTTGCGTCGTATGTTGTATGGGAGGATGAGGAAGTGGCTGTTGTTGCTGAGCGGGTGACCATGCGTACGGTACGTAAACGCTTGGATGCGCGGCATGTTGTGAAGAGGGATACGCCTCCATTGTCCCATGCGCCGCCGAGTTGTCTGGCACATGCATTGGAGCTTGCGGGTGAGGGTACGGATAGGGGGCGTAGTAAGGATAGCCAGGAATATAGTTTGAGGGAGGTGGTGGCTGAGGGTATGCGTACACATAAGGATTGACATAACCAGATTGTACAGGAGGTTGTTGTGCTCCATCGTATGGGGCAGCCGGCGGGGAGGGTTCATACAGAGTAGGGTATTTGAAAGATGACGGTGATGGCGCTCTTGATCCTCGGGAGCTACTTGAACCACTGACATTAAATACAGGGGCGCTCGATCGCAGGCTTCGCGTAGACCCGTTTGAGCGTTTGCTGTCCTTTTTATCGCGTACGGCAGGTCCAGACCACTCACTCTCCGTAGTAGGGGAGCTGACAGATTCGACATCAATGTCACCGGTACTACTGGTCTCCCCAGCACTCGTTACAGAACCAGAAGTAAGGCTGATTGTCGATGAGCTAGCGCTCAAATCCTTCTCCTTGCATTTCTCTCTCTCCTCGAAATCCATAAAAATGCGTGAACGTGCTTCATTATACGCAGCCTCGCGCTCTGCGATCGTCTTATGCTTCTTGCTACTGCCAGTAGCATTACTTCGACCACCCTGGCTGCCAGATTCGGATGGCTCTACATCGGAAAGCTCAGGATCTTCTCCAGCAATTGAACCAGCCTGTGAGTGCGGTTTTGACCGACCACGGTCAGCAATAGATCGTCGCATGATCTTAATAGTTGGGTGGGTCGAAGGCTGTGCAGGAACGAGGGCCGCTATGCGACGGTTAGGGCTATATTCAACCAGGATGAGTTATGGTACTGTAATGTAGAGATATACGAACATTTTACTATCTGCTGAAAGAAGGACGCTAATCGTCTTCGATACAGGGTCAGTCTCTGGCGACAGTTTATAGTAGGCGGAGCATCTGTGCACCAAAAGGCGTTGATATGATGTAGCAGGCATCAGATCAAGCCGAAGCCTAAAGCTAAGGGCCGTCAGCACATCAAAATTAATTCAACATCGTAAAGAGCCATAGAAACAGCTGCGCCGCATGAGCACACACAGCACTAAGTCGCACATTGCGACGCAACAACACCATGCACGATGAACAGACAAAAGACGCACCTTCGGTCGTTGATTAAACTCTCCATCTGCTCACCGAGCTTCAGGACGTATATCCTATCTTTACTTTTGAGGGCTTCGATAATTTGAGGATCGACGTCGGCGAGGAGGCTGCTAGCGCCCTCCGACTCTGCAAAAGTGTCAGAATCAGAGCGCGACGGCGACTGGAAATTTGCTGGTTCGGTAAGAGGGGGTGATGTTGAAGTCATGCTTCGTGCGAGAGTCGACTCTAGCTGAGAACCGGAAGATGTGTGGGACAATGAAGGAGATGGTGATGAAGAGCAGGATATATAGAGCGCAGGAGATGCTGAAAAGGAAGGCGTTGATGGCGGCTCTATATCGCAAAGTACAGCAACCAATGCAATTATCATGGTCAGCATTCGAAACACATCTGCAAATTACTTGAAAGGGATCTGGAGGCGACTCACGAAATGACATGGGGACTTTGAACAGTAAATGGTTTGTCGGCGTCGTACACTGAAATTAAGGACCTGTCTAAAGAAAAGGTCAGGACAAGAAGATTGGAGGCATCTGGTGGTCTAGGGGAACATAGGTGTTCAGGATGAAAGTCTAACAGGCCCCAAAATCCCAAGCTCAATCCACCTCTTCCCACGACTCTAGGACTCCACAGCATGTTATATGTAAGGCGCTTCCACATATCGTTTGCCAAAATGCAAATTATATTCTCCATAAGATAACAAAATGTAAATGTACGTATATTTTACTGGACCTTCTATCAGTGGGATAAAGTTTCTGAGGGATTGAAAATTTGGTAGATGTTGTACCCAGAGCTGTTGAAACGATTTAAAACCCCGTTGCTTTTAGACAGCAGTACATACACAACGTTACGTACCAGAATACAAACACACAGCACCCATACCCTGCTAAAGCGAGGGCAGCTTTATTGAGCTTTCTGCTCACGCTGGGATCATCTCGAGAAATCTGAAACGTATGGTCCTTAGCGGTGGTTCCGAAAGCATCGGAAGTCAGATTCTCACCTTCCAGAAGAGGAGTCCGGGAAGGATAAACGAAATAGTAGTGGATCCGATGGTGCCAACGAATGAGAGCACTAAATAGGGCCAATTGTTGAGTTATAACGGTCACCTCCTCAGCATCGGCCAAACAACCTACCCATTTGAAGGTTATCAACGAAGTACGCGATAATGAAACCGACACCGGTAATAGCAGCGGTCAGCAGAGTGTGTTTGAAAGGGGACATGTCGGCAATGGCATGATCCTCATCAACAATTTCACCGTCATTATCACTGCTAGAAACCTTGATAGATGCTCCTACTGAAAAAATCTTATCCAAGCAATTTCTGCAAGGTTGTACTTGCAAAGGATATGAGAACGTGATAAGCAGGACGATGGCCAGTTGCCCAATAGCGATGAATATCGATGTTGAGGGATACATGGCGATGATATTAGCGCCGACCTTAATGAATAGTGTCAGTATATACATGATACAAAAGCGCAAAGTAATTATTCACATTGGAACCAAAGGTCAAATAGCCAAAGAGTGCGATGACC
This sequence comes from Suillus cothurnatus, assembly GCA_016758765.1. NCBI lineage: Eukaryota > Fungi > Basidiomycota > Agaricomycetes > Boletales > Suillaceae > Suillus > Suillus cothurnatus. The sequence goes on along the minus strand of JABBWL010000446.1, from coordinate 7,181 downwards.
TCATACACCATGATGGCACTACCAATAGAAGTCCCAATAACGATATTCATGCGCTGCTGTGAGTTTGTCTTCAATTCGTTAAAAACAGGGAACAGCTAGAAGAACTATTCAGTCGATCATCATGGTACAGAGCAAATCCATACATTCTGGGCACATGTGAACGCAAAAACTTGCACAGGGAACGTCGAGATGAAGTTCGGCGTGAAGTGGATGAGATGGATATCGCCAGCTGGAGCTGTACCTTCCAAAGGATTGAAGTAGCATATAATGACGATAGCCAAGAGGTATACTAGGTTGCGTGCACCCAGATTTAATCACCTGTCTCGGTGCATGATATGACAGGTTTGAGCTCACCAACAGAAAATAGGACGATGTAACTTGCGTGTCTAAGGCTGTCCAAATGACGAAAGGAAGCAAGAGGGACGAGAATGACCATAACGATCGTGAGCCAATTCCGACCTGATAAAGCCCACGCAGGCGGATTAGTGTTCGGCGAAGTCAAATCATGGTATAACGATTCCACAACATTGGGAATGAGCGACTTGATAATGATGAGATAGCTGAATGCCATTAGCATCACCAAAATAATAACCTGAGAAACGCTCACCTGATAGATACTCCGAAACACTTGATGGCTATTGCAGCATCAAAGAATATAGCAGCTTGCGGGAATGTAAGCTGTGCAACCGCAAAAAAGGAGCTGCTTCTATGCGGAGTGCGTCTAGCCGATAACGAGAGTATGTACAGACCAAAAGCGCCAGTACAACCAGAGAATATACACGTGAAGATTCCTGGTATGATACCAGAAGACGCCATAGCCTTGTGACGTCAAATGAGCACATGTAAACTCCATACAGGTCTCCAAAACCCTACCAAAGGAAAGGTGAGCATGCCTGCACACAAACCAATCAATTCCAAGAAACTATACATTGAACGAAAATATTCACCGCTGCCCATGATTGTATTTGTGAGGTTGCTCACGGAGCTCAGCATGCTCGCACGACCTTCCCTCTGTCGTACTGAAGGAACGGCATCCCCTGCAAGAAGGGCACTGCTCTCGCCATCACCAACGGTTGCGTCAGCCGCCGTTGTGAACACCGCTCCGTATTTCTGCACCATTTCGTATGAATCTAAGTCTAGGTCTAAGGACTCGGAAGTTGGGTTGGCAGCAGGAGTCGAATATCCGCTGCGAATGGGGTTGGATAACACACGACTGGTCTGCACGGAGCTGAACCAAGCGCTGATCAGTGATAGGGAGTGGATAAACCAAGCCAGCGTGTGAGAGAATGATAAACAAAGGAGCTCCTCCTCTTCACCCACTTAGCCGACTATCTGCCTTATTTGGCAATACGCCTGATGCAGTTTTACGTACACCGTCTGTATATTTGATTCTTGTGAGATTCAGAGATTCATAACGAGGTATATTTATGACTACAGAGTCCAGGTAAGGGTGAAACCATATCAAAGCTTTGAAAAACAAAGATAACATGATGCAAAACAAAACAAAAGTCATCAATACCGGATACGACTATGACTGCTTCCCAAGCGACCCGTCTGCCGGTCCTTCTGACGTGCCTGCATCCGCTGGTGTCGCAAATTCGTCATAATCTGCTTCCCCGTCGGGGACAACTCAGAGGACGACGCAGGCGAGGGGTTGTCCTGTAAGTACGGTGGACGGAAACCAAAGGGTCGCAGGGGTGTCTTAGGTTGGGGAAGCTGAGATACCATGTCGTTCTCTTTATCGCGTGGAGGCATGTGAGCGGATGAAGAAGGCTCCACTTGAGATTTATCCTTTGCAAGAGATGGCGCGCTTGTGAAAGTATGAAGTGACAAGCCGTTGCGTACAGGGATGGGGGCCTGGCTACCGTCAATAATTTTGGAACGCTGAGATGAGCGCGGACGAGGGGATGCAGGGATGAAAGAGGCTGTGTCTCCACTGACGACGGTAGCGAAACCTGGGTATCTAACATCTCCATTTGATTTCTCTCCGAAGGCAGGTCTGGAAAAAGTGCCTTCAGTCTTGACGTCTGATAAAGGTGGCAAATCATCCTGCAGCCACGGGCTGGGATTCGATTTGGATCGCGAGGGTATCTTGGTAGAAGCACGTGGACCGCGAGGACCTGAACTGCTTTGTCCACTGCTACTGCTCCGGCCAGTGTGGTTTACAATGACAGGTTCGGATTCTGAGTGTACAATGTGATGTGGTAACTCCTCGTTTAGAGTTGGTGCAGCTTGCATAGACTGCGAAGAGGGAAATGCGAGCGGTGAAGTAATTTTAGCATGGATGGATTCAGGTAATTGGGTATCGCTGAGGGGGGGTTGAACGTCGCCGGATGCCAGATCCAACATGACGTGTAAGGAGGGAGTGACTTTTCGTGTCGGCAGCCTCGAGGGACGCTCTTCAGAAATCTTTTTCCTGTCAGCGAGAAACCCAAATATCTGCGAGGCACGTTGGTGGGACATTGGATTCCCATAAGGTGAATTGATATGGACGTGGTGCGTGATTTCAGTGGAGGCGCTGAGCTCTACATCAAGAGAGGAGAATGTGGGTTGATTTGGTACAGAGGTGTCGCATTCAGTAGAGAGTGTGATGTTGTGGTCAGCGTGGTTGAAATGGGAGGACATGAAAAGGGGATCGCGAGGTGTTTTAAGTTCAGAAGATACACAAGAATTATCATCTGTTTCGCTGGAAGATCTTCAGAAAGTAACGCAATGAGAAAAACGAATGCTGCTTACCATAGGACACTCTCAGCCCATTCAATGTCACTGTTGTCACAGAGCTCGGGGCTAGACGGGTTGGCCAATAGCTGTCGAAAGGTTGAGCCAGTGCGACGTCTTCGCAGAGGTCCCTCGCCTCTTGCGACAGGTGGGGTATTAGAGAACACATGAGAGTCTAGGCAGCCATTCTCATCATAAACATTGAGCAAGCTAGCGACAGATGGGTCCTGGCGAAGACGAAGAAGACGGTTCTGATCGCGGGGGGTGATAGGTACGCTTTTAGAGCGGCGGCGTGCAGAGTCGTTTAAATTCCGTTTCGGGGTTGCAAGGCTGTCCATGGGAGGGTATGCATTCGGGAACTCAGTACGGCTGTGGACTGTGCGACCGTGTATAGTTACTGTGTAAGAGTGGCGTTGTGAAACACTGTTGAGAGTCGCTGTAGATGCAGACGGTGCCGGAAGAACATTATTAATGGGATGAGCTAGGGAAAAGATGAGTGTTTGAGAAAGATGTTGATCGTAATTCACTTACGGAGAGGTGGAAGTGACGCATAATTCGAACCTGATTCGACAGGAAAACGCGCTGAAGAGGAGCGCAGAAGTCGGCTCACTGCCGCCTCAGCATCTTCTTCTCCTGTCGACCGCAGGTGCTTGGGTAGGGATTCAAGGTTATGATGCACCGATTCTCGTCTCTTTGACTTCTTGCTCCCAATCGAAAAGAATTTCTTCAAAAATCCCATGTTAGTTATAAGCTTCGTTCGCCGTGTATATTACCGGTTTATAGACGTGGTTTAAAGAGCGTAAAGATCGTAACGAAGGGAAGGAAAAACAGAAATCGACGATCTGCAATCTCAACTTTAGCCAAATATCTCACAACAACGCACGTCTTTTTCGGCACGTGATATTGATTTTTCGACTTCAGTCAGGCTGGCAGGCTTGCTCTAGGCTCTAGCTCGCGGTGGAACTGGTAAAGGTGCGCACTCCTATCATAGATTACTAGGTTAGGCAATCCACATCTTGTTTAATGACAACTACCCTCTGTCGTGGATAAGATACTGCCAGAGTCAATGGAGGCTCCTTATACTTCGTACCAAGTTTTTGAGCAGAAACACCTTAGACCCATCGAATAGGGAATGGGGCAAGTGGAAGCACTCAGGCGGGACCAGTGGTCTATGGAGGAGAGTGAGGATCATAACAAATTCCAGTTTGCAGTACGAACTCCTGAACTATGCTTCCGATTGGCTAAACTTTCATCGAGAACCTAGCCGACAAACTTCACCCTGCAAATCCTCAGAACCACAGTACCATTCATCAATACTACCCCACTTGCTCTTCAGAGCTTGTTATTATATGAAGAAGGTACATCCCGACTATCAGCACGGGAGACTGAGATATGTAAATGTTGTCAGGTTCGCTTACTTGCGGCTGGCTGACATAGACCCTATCTATGGTTCGTGCGCGCTAGACAGCCTGCATTCTTGCTTCAGAAGTATTTTTTCAAGGTCTTATATCTGAGTTATTATGTGGATGCGCTGCTGAAGGACATCGCGCACTCGTTTCGTATAGGTCATGTCCTGAACACCCTCAACATCAAGTTTATCCAACCTGAGGAAAAAAAACCCGCTTTTCCGTTTTATATCCGACAGATTCTTACCAAGTTGATTACGGACAAGACATTAGAAGACTTCATCGAACAAAACAAGTCTTTCAAGGAAGGAGAACACTCCTTCAGCTCTGGAGTCCATTGTGAAGCGCTGCATCTCAGAAATCACTCCCTCAATTCCACATCTCCCCCCCTTTCAGCTATTGGGGTCTCGAAGGTATGCTGTTCCACGTGTTCAAAGTATACAACGAAATGGCCAGATCAGGCGATATAAATTACTTTTCAAAAGGCTGTAACGGTAAACTATGTTGGCACTGGAGTGCTCACACAATCAGCGTTGACAATGATGCTTCATTAGGTCTGGTTGGGGCTCAGCTGAAGGAGTCGCTGCGCACAAGTGATGATAATAAGTCAAATTGACCAGCGCAGCATGGGACGACGTTCTAACGGGTAGCTATGATTAGATTAATAGGTTTGGAAATGTCGCAACAGCCTCAGTGTTGGACTACAACAACGTCACTACCTTTAATTTTACATTCTCTCTTTACGATCCTAATAATTATGTTTTGTACTTACCCTTCATGGTTCTACTCAAATGCTGAGTCCCGTGTACGCTCAATTCACTCTTCATGATACTATTATTAGGCGCCCGTTCCGTATCTGGACGCCTTCACGTGATATGAATGTTTGAATCGTATACATACATAGTCGGGAACTTCAACGTTGCGCCTTTCTTGTGCGATGCGGACGCCACTATTGGTCGTGGGCAGCACAGTCCGCGACTTTTGTATGCTAGAGCGAAATTTCTTGTCACATATCAAACTCATCCTATTGTTATTGCTCATGTTTGCTTCGACGTTACTTGAAATCCGTCTCCCTGGACCTTCTGGCACAAGAGAATCTGAGAGCTTGGGGTCTTTCAGTTTACCCCTCGCTATTCTTCAGTTTATCGCTGCCCTGCTTACAATCGCTGCAGCGTTCTGGGAGTATCACACAGGTCTAGATGACCTGATGAAACTGAGAGCCTTCTTTGTTGTACACAAGTAAGTTTGCAGCTCCCCAGACTTTGTCATGCTGATAATAGTCGCTCGCAGAATACACCACATTATTATGGCAGCTGTCACTTTCATTATCGTGACCACCTGTATCATATATGTTGCCAAGAGCAGTTAGCGTTTGCCAGGTGTGGCAACTCTTCTGTGACTGCATCCTCATTTCTCATGCTCCTTTTATCAAGGGGCATTCCTCGTGAGAAGGAACTGAAATTCACGAGAGTATGTGACCCACATCCCCGTGTCATCATTCCCGCGATATCATCCGTCAAAATTCTTCCAGGCCTATCGAAGTAGATAACAATCAAGTGCTGTACAAGAATGGTTTCACTTTGTTTTCTTTGCGTTAGTCGATACACGTCTCAGTAAAAGTTTCGGTGCATTCTGATACCTCTCACGCTCTTGTATATTGTATTTGGTACACCACTTCGAACTTTGATGACGGACTATGTGTGAGACTCTTGCTTTGCTGACCCGAGCGGCTTTCGCCACAAGCGGCAAGCCAGCACAACTCGCTCGATTACGTGATGCTTGTGAAGGTCAGGAGAAATCCACGCCCCATGAAAAGAGCCGCGGGGAAGCATTAAGGTGTCCTTAAATAAAGTGTCCCAGACCTTGCTCTTAACGTTATCAATCACAGTCTCCTCCTTTCCTTCCTTCACCAATGAGAATCAGCAAAAAGATCGAGCAGTCCAGCAAAGAGGGTAAAATATGGTGGTCATTCGAATATTTTCCGCCTCGGACAGCTCAGGTGCGACCCCATCGCAGTCATCAAACGTGCAATTATCTGATATGTGTCCATAGGGTCTGCAAAACTTGCTTGATCGTATCAAGCGTATGACCACATTGGGCCCAGAGTTCATTGACATTACATGGTAAGGGTTTAATTATAAGATGAGAAACCTCTTTACGCCCTGTGAATAGGAACGCTGGCGGTCGGACGTCTGATTTGACTGCACATATGGTGAAGACGTGTCAAAGCTCAGTAGGCATAGAAACATGCATGCATTTGACATGTACGAACATGCCTAAAGAAAAAGTGGACATTGCTCTCCGGGTATGTATTCACGTCGATTCGCCTGTATGCCACTCTAATATTTATTACAGGAAGCAAAGAAAGCTGGTTGTCGCAATGTCTTGGCCCTTCGTTGTGACCCACCTCAAGGGAAGGATGAGTGGGAGGCAGTTGAGGGTGGTTTCGTGCACGGTTATTGACTTGGTTCAAGCACATCCACAACGAGTACGGGGACTATTTCGATATCGCAGTCGCTGGATTCCCTCAGTTCCAGCTCCTTCCACCCGCAGAACGCGATCTCGAGATGAAGTATCTTAAGGAGAAAATCGATGCAGGCGTCAACTTCATTTTCACGCAGATGTTCTATGACGTCGATATCTTCATCGACTGGGTGAAGGCAGTTAGAGCAGCTGGAATCACAATTCCAATCGTTCCTGGTATCGCTCCTATTCAAACGTGGAATGGCTTCTTAAAGGCGACATCTCTTGCGAACACGAAGATTCCACAATCTTTCTTGGACGCTCTGGAGCCCTATAAAAATGACGACGAGAAGGTTCGGGAGATTGGAACTAAACTCGTGGCAGAAATGTGCCGGAAGATTTTCGCCGCTGACCTTGATATTCATGGTCTTCACTTTTATACCATGAACTTGGAGAAGGGAACAAAGATGTTGCTGGAGGAGCTGAACCTTATGCCTCGTGTAGAGACTATCAAGCCTTTGCCCTGGAGACAAGTATGTGGAAATCCCTCACCGTTCAATTCCTCATCCTCATGTTGTGTTTCAGTCGCTTACA
>JABBWL010000445.1:0-41665 GCA_016758765.1 Suillus cothurnatus | reverse complement strand
TGACGACCCACACAGTGAAACTCCCAGCCTGGCCGACAACCGTCCCTCCAAGCGACACAGAGTTACTGCAACTGACGACTCTGGTACCAATGACGACATGGACGACTTTTTCAGAGATGACACTGGCTGCTGACCAGCATGACGAGGAAAACGAAACACATAACACACAACCCTCTAACGATGGCGAATTGGTGGCGGGTGGTAACATTCCCCCCCCCCCCCCCCCCCCTTGTTTTTGTTATTTGTGTTAATGTAATCCTAGGTTCTCGCACTCTGAATCAGAGCAACCCTGGTGGTTCTCAGAATGATGCCCCTCCTACACCTCCTCGTACTGGCTCCCCAGCATGCACTCAACGCGAACCTTCTCCTTTGAGCAACCCTCCGACAACTCCTGCACCTGTAGGACGCAAAACCAAATGAGCAGCGCTGGTGCCTCGAGGCGGTGCCCGCAGTCGTGGCAAGGCAAAATCACGACGGTAATGATCTGTAGTCACAAGCTCTCCCTTATGTTTTTTTTCGCGTTTTTATCATATTTGCTTGCCTCGTTGTTCTGTAGTAGTTGAACAATTATGATGTCATTTAAGTTCCATTCAAGTGTGATCTAAGACTGGTAGCTACAATCATGACTAATTAATGCTGGCCCAGACCTCAGCAGTCCAGGCAAGCTGCCCGATAAATATACACTGTCCAATGCATATATGGGTCACCAGACACCACATGGAGGTACACGGACCACAAGACTGACTCGGGCTGACATGAATCTCATAAAGTATGTGCGCATAGCAGCGTCACACAACACTTGTGCCGCCCTGTGACAACTTGGGGAGCTTGTGGACCCTTATACGGGCAGGTGAAGTCATATACGGTATGTACTCTTTCGTTGATGTACACATCGTACTCATCCAGGATATAGTCAAGAGGTGGGCCTTATATTACGAAGCGCTTAAATGCCTCATGATTTCCCGTATCACAGGAAATGATACTCTTTGCACCTCACCAGCACCGAGTATACCAATAAGAACATCACATATCATGGATCCACAATTCACAACACCACACTCATGTGCAAAGCCAGCTTCTAGACGTAAATGTGGGAGACAGGTGTACCGGATCAAGGGGGTTAGGGGAGTATAACTTATGTGTGCAGCAGATGTCATACACACCCAAACTTCGATCAGATAACAGGATTGCAATAAATCATGACTCAACTAATTGTTATGAAAACCAAATCATGTTTTGGGCATTCGCAGCCATCCTGTGCATCTTGTAATGACTTTGCGCCAGAATTTGTTCGCGCCATTCGCTGAAAAGCACAGGAACAGAGAGCAGGTTAGGCTTAGTAGTGTCACTAGTCAATGATCATGATAAATAGTTGGGAATGTTAAACGGCAACAGGCAGCATAATACCACCTGAGTGACACCGTTTATGTTACTACTTAGTAACATGAGAATGTATGCTCTTGCGTTACTAGTTAGAGGGAATAGTCTATACTACAGTACTGCACCACTTACTTCAGTAATCAGCAGTGACTTCGCAGGTACATTTTTTTCCTCTCGGCTTTATCCGACAGTGGCTTAGCTGACTACAGTGTAATCAACTTTCAGCAATGTGCGGGCTGGGTGCCAACCACTCCTGCGCCACTGGCACCAACGTTCCCACAGCCTCCACTCATCGTCTACAACAACGAGCATGCTATATCACTCAACCTTACCCAAATCTGAGCGTGTTTTTTGCACATCCTTTTTCTTATGGTCTTACTCTACTCTTATGGTGTTTTTTCAGGTGCATCTGTCTCATTTTAGCTACATATTCGGTGAGTACTTGTGTACCTTCTGTGTTCTGACTAAGCATACTAACTCTTGTTCCTTGCTGCTATGGGGAGACGGCATCCATTCCACACAACGTCGCAGAGGGTCACAATGACCATACTTCGTCATACAGGCCCACGGACCACATCTGCAAGCCTCACCCATATACAAGCAGACCGCCTGCGAGCTGAGAGAGAGCTCCAACTCCAAGCTCAAGGTGAGTGTACAGATCAGTCTTTTTTTTCATTCTTACAGCGACATATGTGCAGATCAGCATCACACACAGCAGGCTGCCCTTGCTGTGGAGGCTTTGCTGGAAGCTGGGTTGACTTTCAATACGATGGACCAGTTTTACGATGGTGAATCATTGATGCAGTGTTCAGACGGCAGCGATGGCGACATGGACATGAACACGATACAGACATGGACACGGACACGGCAGCAACAGTAATGAGGGCCGTTACTCAGTCGAATCCCGGCTACTCTCTGCCTATGCTAGGCTGCAATTACAAAACAGGTACATATTATATTTCTTCTACTCAGTCTTTCTGGCTAATCAAGGTTACTGCAGCTCGTCAAAACACCGTAGTGACCAACAGACACGAGAAGCACGTTACACCAATATGCATGCTTCATGGCACTTGCAGCTGCCTGCACTGACAAATGCGTATCTCACTTGGAAGCATAACAGTTCGCTCAATGTTGCTCAAACTTCAGCTCACAAGTTCCAGGTCACAGCGGTGCATGTCTTTGGTACGTTTTTTTTAAACGAAAGATTTTGTTACTTACATTTTAGAACTAGACTATTTTCATGATATCACACAACAGCACGAAGAAGTCGCAAATGTGTCTCTATTGCATGTGAGTCTACTTGGCTGCTCTCCTACTGCACCAACTGTTGCATTAGCCTGCAATGTCTTGAGCTCTATCATCAGCTTCGACAACGGCAATCTTCATTCAGCATCCAGGTGTTCACAAAGGTCTTGTGTGCAATACTGTCATATCCCATACATTCGCGCTTCTCATCCGAAGTTCCGGATGTCAGATCCGATCAGATCCGATCCACAGATCCGTACCGGATCCGTCACGATAAGCTTCTTCATTCATATCCTGTTCATATAACGTTAAACACTGCTTATTTCCTCCATTTAGTATATCCTCCTTTCCGGTATATCGGTTATGCTTTCTTCCGGCTATGTTCTACTGATCCGTTTCACTTGTGATTAATTTCCGGCTATGTTTTCTGATCCGCTTCACTTGTTATCTTCCGGCTTATGATTGACTTCTAATAAGCGTTGCTTATACATTGCGATACTTTGTGCATAGCCTCTCGCGTAGTTCTATCGTATATAAACTCTTGTATATGTCTTATAGCACCCCCAGTTCGAATATCATCTTAGATTGTCCTCATTCTGTTATCCGGACTCGAGTCTTAACAACTCTTGTCACCCTCCGAGACTTAAGGATTGTATCCGATAGTCTATACGCATCCCCTCTATCTACGGATAGTCAATACTCTGCTGGTTTCTAGTCCTAGACTTGTCTAGACTAGTCTTTATACTCCCGTCCGATATCCGGACGCCATCCGGATAAGTATACGATACTATTCCTTGTCTTCGGATAAGAATACGTTACTTGTCTCTATACCCGGATATCATACGATAGTCGTCCGGACCTTCGGATATGCTACAGTAGCCATCCAGATCTTCGGATACGATACGTATAGCATTCTGAAATACGGGGCTATACTCGGGAAAGGGGCACAGCGTACGAGCTGAGGCCGAAGCCCTTCGGATCCATTACCCCTTGAGTACGACCTTAACAAATACATAATGTAAGTCATTCTTTGTGCATGGACTTACAGCATTCTAATCAATCATTAGGTCAATTACGTGCAAACATTCCATGATCAATTTTCGATTGCATTCGACATCTATCTCACAATACTACTTCATAGTGTTTGGTCTCAAGTGGACATGGCACTTGGCCGCCAGATCCTGACTGGCGCCTTCGACATGGTTGTCCGCCGTGCACGTTTGAGGTCAGTGTATTATTTTTATTTTAAAACCATCATTGTCTGATCTATTTCAATAGCAACCTAATGAATGTCCGCTGTATCCTGCCAGTCTCAAAGCAATGGATGGGAACAATTCGCGAAACGCATGGGCAAATGCCGGCAGTGCTGACCTCCGCATCTATTCCCAGCAGATACATGATTCCCCTGGATCAAGTTGACGTGTTCAAGGATGACGTACGACTACATCCTGGTGAACGTGGAGCCGATCAACTAACATTTTGCACTGACAATTGGAAAAGCCACTAACTCAACAGAGGAGAACACTGTCCGTGTTTTTGAACAGACTGGTATCTTTCTCTCTGCGTGTCGACATGGAATCATTCAAACGGTCACTGAGATGCGTCGCAGTGGCGAGCTGTAAAGTTATCAATACAATTCAATAATATGTTGCTAATGATTTTCAAAAGTGCGAAATAATCCTCTCACTACTATCAATAAGCTTCTCGACGTCTTCGGTGATAATCAAGCCATTGGTAGTGATATTGGTTTGCAGTTTATCTAAGACAGTCGCTGCCAGCTCTATATGAGACAAAGCCTTCAATAATAAACTTTCGCTGTTGGTTGAATGCATTCCACGGACACACTCACAACCACAAATGCCAGCTGCAGTATCACCCCATGTACCTACATGGCTTTGGACTTGAAGATCTCGAAACTTGTGAATGTATTTTGCAAGCTCGAATTGCTGCAGCGTGTCTCATTCGTCATGCATCACATTTTCACTATTCTCAGTTCCTAGACCTGCATTTCGACCAATGGGACATGGATAAATATTTGGAACTCAGTGAGCGTTTATTGTCTGACTATGTAGTAATTCTGATTGATCTAATTGAATTTAGGCCGCTTTATTTTCAATAACTACAAACAAGCAGTTACCCTGATTGATGATTTCACCAAAGAACTCGACGCCTACCACTTATCCTTTCCTGACCAAGCCATGGATTTCAAGACTTGGGTAACCAAAGAACTCGCATATCTGGAGTCCATTGCATCGGAGCCAGCACGCAACGCTCTCGCAGTCGATTACGTTGAAGCACTTGAGAAGCTCAACACGTACCAGTAAGTTTCATTTTACTTCGTTTGCATATATTTTAAAGTTCACAATCAATCCAGACAACAGTTCGACTCGTTCGGAACTGATAAATTTTTGACGTACTTGCCATCATCATTCACACCTGACTCTGGGTTGAGTGTTGCAGCTTCTCAATCAACTAAGCAGGCACAAGCGGCTTGGCATGCAGTGGAACGCCGTCTTCAAATTCAAATCAATATTGTTGAGGATCTCGAGACCTGCCTTGACATTTCTGAACGGTGGACACCTGGATATTCAGATTATCGGGAGACACTTGAATATAGCCAACGATGGAAATTCATTCGTGTGGTCGAAGATCTTGAGGGTCTTGTTGTCCAGCGCTTGTTTGAGTTGTCTAAAGCTAATCTCTCATCAACCAGTACTAACTTAATGTTGATTAATGCATTCTACTGACAAAATCTTTTGCAGGCTATAAACTTTGAAGACAAATATCTCGAGCCATTGTCAAACGATCGGGTGCAATTTGTACTGCACTAGACAAGTACAACAAGCTCGCTGTCGTGCAAAATCCACAAAGGCCAACACTACAATATAGTGAGATTCTGTCTTATGCGGCCCTTGGCGAGTTTGACATCCTCAAACATTCACGACACGATATCCTGACCAAGCCTTGGAGCAACACTATGCATCGTCAGATGGGTGTCAAGTACTTCAAGATTCTCCGAGCTTGTGAGGAGATTACTCGACTCAATGTTGAAACCCGCCGCTTGCACGCTTGGATCGATGCTGAGGATTCTGACATCAAACACGTGGCCACTGAGCTTGAGCTAACTAACCCTCCGCTTGCGTCAGAAATTTGGAGGCTGTATCATCGCCAGCGGAGGGTCAATGATGTGCACCATGTTCGTCTCAATCGCATATATTCACTTGAAGGATTTACCAGCTGTGTTCCTTCTGACGTGACTGCAACAGATGACTCATTGGACTCTGTAGATGAAGTCTCAGTAGAGATGATTGAAGATGAATTAGAAGGAGACGAGGCAGCACGATTTGACTTATGTATTCAGCAGATGTCATTGTAGTTCTCTTCTGTGATTTTGCATTACACACGAATTTGACGATTGATTGTTAACGCATTTACCATTCCTTCAGAACAAGTCTTTATTGCGAGGGGACAGCATAGCAAGGCTCAGAACACGATGTAAGGACTGAAGAAAGGGAAGTCCATGCTACTACGTTGTTACCGTTGTCATGCATGGTATGCACTCCATACCATGACATATACGATAAGGAATATAGAAGGAAATGATTAGGGAAGTATACTAGGATATATTTCTCACTATCATAAGCTTAGTTTCCTATTCTGATTCATTTATTTACTTGTATTTGTAGTTTTCTATCAGTTTCCAGTCTCTTTCTATTTTTCAGCCACTTGATTACATCAGTGAACCACTCAGATATGTTTGTAAGCATGTCATGTGACTGGTAATAATCTGATTTGTAAGGATTCTCCCATGACTCATCATGTTTAGTCATGATTTGTCATGCTTTGTAAGATTTTACTGTGCTTTGTAATATTTTACTCATGTACTTTAGTAAGCAGCTGATTCAGCACACCAAAAGGCTTGGTTTGTAAGCACATTCTTACCAATCCAGTGATGACTCATTGCTTAGTAAGGATGGTTTCCAAAATGTATATAAGGACTCCATTCTCACACAATAATCAAGTTTTCCCTTTTCCATTCTTCTCTCAAACCGTGTGAGAGTTAGTAAGAATTTGAACAGGTGTTTACCCCTTTCTGTCTCCTAGTGTGAGATCCAGAAGAAAGTGAAGGCATAGTGTTGCCTTAGAAAACCATGGTATAATCTAGTCAGATTAGTTGTATACTATCTTACAGGGATCGCCTATACAACAGTCTATCGTATTCATCTATTCGTTTTAGTTCAGCTTTCTCTCTTTTACAGGAAGAGAGACTCATATTATCTAGCCAGCATTAGCAGAGGTTTAATATTACCTTCTAGGTTCAGAGTAACCTGACAAAAATATATATACTTCCTTACTATCAGAAGAGACCAACAAAGAAGGTGATTCATCACTCTTTGACCACCCACGAACAGCACGTTATCAACCAAGAAGTAGAAAATCCATTGACTGTGAAGTTGAGGCAGCTGGCACCTGTAGTCTTATCGAATACAATTGTGATAGTCATTGTATTCTGAGCAACCTATAAGACCCTCAAGTAACAAGACACTGTTCCCTCTGAACAGTGTAAGGACTGAAGAAAGGGAAGTCCATGCAGCTACGTTGTTACCATTCCCTCTGAACAGTGTAAGGATGGCTTGCCATGGACTTCCCTTTCTTCAGTCCTTACACTGTTCAGAGGGAGCGGTAACAACGTAGCAGCATGGACTTCCCTTTCTTCAGTCCTTACACTGTTCAGAGGGAGCGGTAACAACGTAGCAGCATGGACTTCCCTTTCTTCAGTCCTTACACTGTTCAGAGGGAGCGGTAACAACGTAGCAGCATGGACTTCCCTTTCTTCAGTCCTTACATCGTGTTCTGATTGCTATGCTGTCCCCTTGCAATAAGGTTGAAGAAAGGGAAGTCCATGCTGCTGCTACGCTGTGAAGACGAAGAAGTACCTGTGCCAGAATGCATATAATCACAAAGATCTTAAATTGATGGGTATATTACTAGTAGTTATCGATGGATGAATCTTAGATTGATGTGATGTTTGTATGCCACACTGCAACTGCATGCAGTGTGCTGCATGTGCATCTGCCTAATACCTGCCTTATATCTTGCCTTCATCCTGCATTTTTCATATCCTCCAAGTCTGTTACTTTCTGCAATCGCCCAACTTTGACTATGCCTACTTCAAACTCCACATTCACGACAGAATCAAGCGGCCCAGATGGTCATCTGCCTCGGCCATTCCACCGCCTTCACTATTTAGACCTTGCAGTTGGCACTGATGATGATGCACTGGTGCACTTTTTCTTTCTGTCTCTAGAAACTGTGTGCACTCACTGTTGATTCAGCACAACTTCATATGTATTCAATTCTATGCAACATTTTATTTCAACCGGCCAGCAAAATATAGGTACAAATGAGGGCCTCAAGGACGCAGGATGTTCGCCATTAAATCTCCAGATATCATACTCAAAGCTACTGTGTCTCATCCGCCAACCTACGAGCTTGCCAATGCCATGAGTGAAATCACTACCACTCTTCTCGGCCATTCGCTCCCTCGGATTCGTGACTCCTGGTTTCCAAACAACTGTTGGAAAACAGTTGATCTGCCTACTAGACTACAACGGAGTGAGTTTTTTTTGTTTTTGTTTGCCTTATTGCCAACTGATTCTCATCTAGATGCTACCATGACTGACACGACATCCAACAATATCTCCGATGTCGAGTGGATCGCTCTTAAACTTAATGACGGTGTGTTCATTCCTTCCATTTTGTTTTGACAGGATCGCTTAAGGTCACACTCAGGTACTAAAGAGCTCACGTCTGTGGAGACCCATCCTGGTGTCTATGCTAGAGACACCACGGGTACTTGCTCGACGTCGCTTGATGCATTGGGCCCTGGTGAATTGGCCAAAAGTCGTCGGTTGCCTCAAGGTTCGGCCCCTGGTTACCCAGTTGTCCAAAATCTCGGCACTGAATGTTTGAACGGTTGTGTTGGTACCCCAAACACTCCTACCTTTGAGGACGTAAAGGTCATCCTTGCCTTGCATGATCTTCCACGCGGTGTTGTCTGTGAGATTCACTCTTGTGTTCTTCAGGGGGAAGGCTTTGAGGACATGCAGTGGCCATATGTTCTTGATGATAACTTGGTGCTTGAGCCTCGAAAATCTGCTCTTTTGTATGCTATGCATAATCTAGGTGAGTTTTGAGTTTCGGCAAAGGAGCGAAATGACTGAATCAAATTTTAGTGTCTTTGATCTACTAAGTACAATTTTTTGTAATGTTATCGCATGTCAGAATTTCGTATTTTCTTTAGGGTCCGTATTTTCAAGCAAGTGCCATTGCTGCGCTGCTGTCCGATAAATAGCCCTCGATGTAAGTCAGAATATTCATTACTTACCTCGCCTATTCAGTTCATCATGGCACGCAGAAATACAAGCAAAGTCAAGAAAATCCATCCCCAGCTCACAACGTGTCAGAAGGCTGCGCATTGTGCGAAGTTCATTGCACTCACTGATGATGTGAACGGTGCTCGCACAACCTACATGGACCAGGTTCAAGTCCTTGCCAAGAAACATGGATGGTGAGACCTTCTATCATGATACATAACGACAGTACTCCGAGGCTCAACAGATGCTACTAGCTCCGAGCGTTGGACGCAACGTCAACTTTACCTTGGGGGTCAGACTGTTCAGCATTCTTGGCGTCCAAACGCATGGAATGCATTTGTTTGCCAACGACTGGATGACATAAATGAAGGTGTGTGTATCTATATCACTTTGTGCTCAATTTCAACTCCTTTCCAGGCCTATCAAAGGGTAACCGTTGGAAACTCACAGAGTTTATTGAGTCTCATAAAGAAACTCTTCGCAATGACTATGCAAGACTCTCCCACGCTCAAAAGAATAATTACGAAGTCGAGATTATCAAGATGCGTGCTGACAAGCAGCGCATGGTCTGCAACAACCCAAGAGCGGTCCAGCGCGACATGCAGGCTACTTTTGCTGCTATGGACCAAGAGGTACTTTCTTATTTTCTTTGTTGCTCGTTTTCTGACAGGCATATCATCCAGTGGACAGCTATTTGCTCCCGCCTCGGTGTTGAAGGCTTTTATGTGTCTGTCCGTGGTGGAATTGAAGACCTTAGCGGTCCCAAACTCTTTTTTTCAGAGAAGGCCGAGAAGTTTGTGTGAGCCGTTCTGGATCTCGAGCCTCAGCACCTGGCATTAAAACTGGAAGCATTTGCTGTCTCTGGCCTTGGTAATTTTCTATATTTTACTCTAACTAATGTGTTTTTGATGATGTTCTATTCCCGCAGCTGAAGACATACCAACTATATCAACGGAGAAAAAATCCCTCAACCAGCTGGTCAGTGAATGTCGGACGCTCATACAAGACGAACTTGGTGAGCACCATCTCTATCATCGAGTTTTCATTGTTGCTGATGTTGATGCAGACTTTATCTTGCGCGAAAACAAACTTGCCAACCACGCAAAAATGAACTATACTAACTACGAGCACGCCATTGTTGAACACTATGGTGTGGAGCTCAAAGGTTGGCCCTTCGAACTTCTGCCAGTCCGAAATCCCTCTCATATTGGCGGATGCAAGTCAGTGCAATTATTGATCAACACACTCATCAACGAGACCTGTAAATGGATGAAGCTAACTGAGGAAGAGCTTGCAGACAGGATTACCAGCAATCATGCTCGTCAAGCAGCTGGGGAGACCATCTACAAACCACAGAAGACGCGCACCAAAAGACAGTAGAAAAGAGTGCTGCCATTGTTGAGAGTAGCAGTGAGAGTGACAAGAACAAAGGGGATGATGGAGATGAGAACGAAGGGCATGATGGGGACAAGAACGAAGGGCATGATGGGGACAATGAGTAAGCATTAGCATTATTAGTACAGAGCATATGTATTTGCTATGGAAGTATAAGGGCTGAAGAAATGGGTAAGGTTGAGTGATATAGCATGCTCGTTGTTGTAGACAATGAGTGGAGGCTGTGAGAACGTTGGCGCCAGCGGCACGGGAGTGGTCGGCACCCAGCCCGCACATTGCCGAAAGTTGATTATGCTGTAGTCAGCTAAGCCACCGTCGGATAAAGCCGAGAGGAAAAAAACGTACCTGTGAAGTCACTGCTGATTACACCGCCAATCGTCAATTTCACACGTTGAATATTTGACGAAAAATAATTTGGATGTGTATGATAAAGCTACACCCTGTACATAAATGGCATATTTCTTATAAATAATACCATTATTTGACAATTGTTTAACATCAAATCTCCATAAGAGGTCTAGTTCAAAACATTGACCAGAGCCCGACATGCACTTGGAATCAGCATGGAAAACAGCTCTGTTTGCATGCTGGGAGCGAAGTATCGGCACAGCAACGGCGCCAACAAATGGGTAGCATACGAAACAAGGTATAGGATCTATACCGAAAGTATAGTGGAGGTACGCGGTAAATATAGTATCTATGATGGCACCCTTGCTTCGGTACAACAAATGTAGCACGTTATGAGAACTCAGTGATACTCAGTTGCCCGCTTCGCGTTTGAATCACACACAGGATAGGATAGAACATAAAGCCACAATGTATATTGGTATGGTAAAACATAAACATGCAATGATACAATATGCTCCCCATCCATCTTAGCGCGTGTCCTAATATTCTATGAAGGAAAATTATGTAGTAGAAATCAAAGGATAAGGGTAAAAAAGCACAATATGTCTGGAGAACTCTCTCCAAATGAAGTCCCGGGTATCATCGTCCGTCAAAGGAGCAGTGAGCTCTTCGTCAGCACCTTCGACGGACAAATTGGTGCCGCACTCCACCCACTCCTCAATGAACTGGCCCTCGAGAGGAATACTCAGATCCCAGAAAGCCCACTTGCCATTGGGGAAGTCAGGATTGGCAGCGACAAATGCGTACCAGAATGCGTCCCGGCCCCAAGTCCATTCAGGCGTCACTGTGTCCATTAATGTCAGGAGCCATGACTGTATAGTGCCGGAGAGTCTGACCCAGTGGTCAGGATCCATGTGATCGAATGTCAATGGCAAGGGGAGGAAGGTAATTGATGCATCACCAGATTCACTACCAGACATGGAGCAAGGTTCATATTGACTAGAAGCTACGCACTTCACATGCCCCAAGGTCAGTAGCCACAGTACGGAAAATGTGAAACACTTACATTATTGAAATGGAAAGACTCTCTGGAGTAGCAAGACTCTACCTCAATCACGGGTACTGTGAATAATTGGTACTCTTCATCCAGAGCCACGCTAATTTTAATTGGCTAGATAGCGACTGAAATAAGTAGCACTTATCAATGAATATTAGGGGACATACAATGTTTGAGTGAGCGAGGTGTCGAGGAACCGCACCGGAAAACCATACTGAGACTGAGAGAGGTTGTAACAACATATCCTCGGATTCAGCTTGCAGAGAATTTGGATAGAGGATGGAAGTTGAAAATTTGGAAAAGCTGAGTGCTCCGTCGTCTGGAGTCTCTTGCATCGTGTTTGACATCAAAGGTCGAACTTGGGGAAAAATGGAATGATACAAGTCACATGTTTTCAGCAAACCCCTTATTGAATCGCTGGCAGGACTCATGAGTCACTGCTTTCAAATTTTTGTACCTTGTCTGCACACTGTGTTCTGCCTGTTGGAGCCGAGGATATGTCAAATATGAAGTGTAAGTGGTGCTGCTGTTGACTCTGGTGTTGGAAAGTCTAAAGCTTGCGCCCAGACTTGAGTCTCGATTACTTTGCCGCTCCCCAGCTCTTCTCTTCTTCATCTATCTACCCCATTGCGAACACTCAATACTCAAGGGTGGGTTCTTCATATTCCCTTTTACATATCATCTGCTACTTACTAGTATCGATCTATCATACCTTTGCCACCCACATATCCGTACTCAGGACCAGATTCGTCATCACATTCCCTTTTACATATCATCTGCTACTTACTAGTATCGATCTATCATACCTTCGCCACCCACATATCCGTACTTAGGACCAGATTCTTCATCATATTCCCTTTTACATATCATCTGCTACTTACTAAAATCGATCTATCATACCTTTGTCGCCACATCTCCTTATTGAATCACTGGCAGGACTCACGAGTCACTGCTTTCAAATTTTTGCACCTTATCTGTGCACTGCGTTCTGCCTGTGGGAGCAGAGAATATGTCAAATACGAGGTGTAAGTGGTGTTGACTCTGGTGTCGGAAAGTCTAAAGCTTGCGCCCAGACTCAAGTCTCAATACATTCCCCCATCTCAGCGCTTATGAGTGGGTTCCCTAATATGATATTCCCTCCATTCTGCTCCTCCGTTACTCATCTTACCGCGCACTGTGTTCTGCCTGTGGGAGCAGAGAATATATCAAATATGAAGTGTAAGTGGTGCTGGTGTTGACTCTGGTGTTGAAAAGTCTAAAGCTTGCGCCCAGACTCGAGTCTCGATTACTTTGCTGTTCCCCAGCTCCTTCGTCTATCTACCCTATTGCAAACACTCAATGCTCAAGGGTGGGTTCTTCATCATATTCCCTTTTACATATCATCTGCTAATAATTCCTATCTACCTCTCCTACCTTTGCCACCCACATCTCCGTACTCAGGAACAGATTATTTATTATATTCCCTACTACATCATCTGCTACTTTCTATCTGTTTATCCTACCTTCATTACCCATATCTCCATCCTCAGGAGCAGTATCACGCACTTCCTTTGCTATTCCACCTCATCTTTGCCACACCTAAGATTTATATATTCAGAAGCGGCTCCCCACAACACTTTTTGTTCTATGTATCATTGACTGCTTCACAGGACACTCTGAGTCGATATTTTTTTGTCCTCTTATCAGATTCACAGAATTGGGTTGGATCACGTGATCTTCGCACTTCAAGGCGTCGAGTCTTTCATCAGCACGCTGCAATCACTCGAAAGCACATCAGTATGATGAATCCATCATTTTTGAAGCTCATCGACAGAAAAGGTATATTTCGTGCTCGATATTGATGTAATGGGCTGACGTATGATATAGTTTTTGAGTTTCGTTGTCCGCCTCAAGTCGTGTGCAATGTCTGTCCAACACGCAGTGATGGATCATTGCGTACAATGCATCTCAAACACGTACAGAAACATTCTACAACAGCGGTGCACAAACATCATGTCAACAATCTCCCGCCTTCAAAAATAGACTCTCCAGAGCAGTACCCCCTTCATAACTTTACATGTGCCGGCAGTCAGAACGACAACGACAATGTGGAACTTGCCACCTTAAGTGCCATGGATATCGATATCGACAATTCTAGTATTCCCGCACTGGACCATGATGTACCGGTTGATTCGGACTCAGAACTAGTACCCATCTCTGAACTCTGGAATGCAATATCAGGCAGCCATTTTTACAACTCAGAACTGAAGGAAACGGGGGATCTATTCGACAAACTGCAGTGTGCTCTCACCTCTGGGGAATCTCTGTTTCCCATGCCGCTCGCTCCCATGACCGAGGAGATTAGCTTTGATGATGAGACAGAATCAAATTTTGGCATTGAACTCGAAGGTAGTGCACTAATTCACCACTTTGAACAAGACTTATTTAAATTATCAGATGACGGTCCATTAAACACCAAGGGTCGTTTAAACCTCAACAATCCAGTATCACCTGACCATCCAATGTACCCATGGCCATCAAAAGCTGTATGTTGACAGCTCTCATGCATTCCTTACACTGACATCTCATTTAAGCATTTTTTTTTTTTCATCACTGCGCTACTATTCAGTTCTCCGAGGCTTCCATTTTCAGAGGCGCAGAAAAAGGCAATTTTATCTTGGGCAAAGGAACTCGGTGCTCTTGATGTTTCCTCGCTGTATGCCTTGAACCGCTTCCAGGAGACTGTGAAAACACTTGTCAGAAATCCGACAGAAAAGGTCACTGCTCGTTCAGGGAACATATTCTATCTCAATGATGTTGGGCAAGCAGTTGCAAAGGTATGTGGAATCTTATGTGCTCGCACGCATCTCTCATACTGACTTGAACGTTTCTATCAAGGACTATGCCAACCCTCTGACTCGTTTCATGATGCAGGATTACCCGGAAGATGGAGGATGAGGAATGTCCCAGGTTTTCAATGGGGAGAAGATGTTATTCGAGCTCCCTTCGCCCCCAGCAGCGAAAGTCGATGAGGAGATATACTTTGTGAACGAGCTCTTGCAAGATAGCTCAGGAGACTATTTTATTCCTGAACGTTTTTTTTTTGCATTGTATGAATCAACGAGTAATACAGCAGAGAAGGTGTTACATGCACTAGGACGTGCTGCACAACGAACGGAGGTAATTTCGTCATTTGCTTATTTTAACTAATCTTGTTGATAAACATATAGGAAGGGTTCATTGTCAGCGACGAGCAAGAAATCATCCCGACGACTAGCTTTCGGAGGTCATTCAGGGAGATATCACTCGACGTCGATGAACTTGCATGCGGACTAACACCATCATCAAATAAGTACGCTAAACTCGAACCGAATCCGTTATGCACCAAGTCTCGAGGTCGCATGGTATATGCTGTCCCTCTCATTATTTTTATGGATGATGTGTCTGGGAATATCTCTAAACAGTGGAACAAGCACCACACAATATATATGTCGAATGCGAATTTGCCTCGCGAAATGCTGGAGAAAGAGTTTTGCGTTCGATTCGTCACTTCTTCTCCTCACGCAGCTCCCATGGAAATGATGAGCGCTATGCAAGACTCAATTAGGTACGTGATACAGTAATACTTGATGTAGTACGATACAACCTGCAATCATAGGAAGGCTGCCGAATCTGGGACCTTTGCTTGGGACTGCAAAGATAACGAAGAAGTCATGCTCGTCCCGTATGGCCTCTTTCTTGGTGGCGACAACCCCATGCACGCTGAAGAGTGCAGTCATGCAGGGTTACACTGTAACTACTTTTGCAGGACATGTGAAGTTGGTGGAACGAAGGAGTACAAGGAGTCAGGATGAGGGCTACAGCAGCATTTTTGTGGTATGTACGATGTTCTTGTGCTCTTCGCAATATTGACTCTTCCTTTATAGCTGGGACAACTTCGCACTCCCGCAGGAACAGCAGCTGAAATTCGGGCTCAATTCGTCACTGCGCTCCAGTCAGGCGCTTCCGAGAAAATCAAGAAGTCTGTCGCTTCAACAGGTGTCAAAGACACTACAACCGCCTACATTCTTGATGCAGTTGTCGAGATGGGAAAGAAACTGCGCAAACGGGTGGCTGGCATCCAGCCGAAACACGACAGCGAAGTCAGGGCAATTTTGAACAAGGAGCTTGAAGATCTCTTACAAGGGAGTAGCACTCGATGACGCAATCAATCCTTTGCTAGGGTGTGAAGGGTAAGTATTGAATTTGTGTTGCTGGCTGCATGCTGATCTCCATCAGGATTCAATGTTCACCAAGACACGCCAACGGAGATACTTCATACAGTGCTATTGGGGGTTGTAAAGTATTTTTGGGGTCAGACCGTTTATCTTCTTGAGAAGGCGAAGCTTATGGATCTTTTTCAAACACGACTTGATTCAATCGCGAAGGATGGACTCGACTCTCCACGTCTCAATGCCGATTACATTTGTCACTACAAGGGCAGTCTCATCGGCAAACATTTCAAGAGTTTGGCTCAGGTAATGCCATTTCTCATTCAAGATTTGTTACCGAGAACGGTACTTGATGGATGGACAATTATCGTGAGCTTGTTGTGCACATTTGGCACACCACAATAGATGATACGGAGATATACTTGGTATGACGACAGGCTGATGATGCTGTTCTGACGCTGATTAACTCATATAGGCTAAGCTTTCCCGAACCATTGAAGATTTCCTCAACGTCACAGCTCAATGCGCACCTAGTATCCTTATCTCGAAACCAAAGTTTCATTTTTTGGTTCATCTTCCTGCTTACATCCGCCGCTTTGGGCCTGCAATTCTCTTTTCCACTGAACGATACGAGTCTTTTAATCATATATTCCGGCTTGCATGTATCCACAGCAATCGACAAGGACCAAGTCAGGATACGTGTAGAATCTTTGCGAGACAAGATATCGTCAAGCACATTGCTACAGGTGGCTACTGGTTTGATGCTGCGAGTAAAAAGTGGGTTCGGGCGGGTGACAAGGTGTTAAGCTACGTCGAAGAGCATCCAGAGCAGGCGCGGCTTTTGGGAATTCATACGGAAACATCTCCTGTAACAGGTAGCGTGATGCTTTGATGCTCGTTCGATTCTGACCTTTGTTGCTCAAAAGGAACCGGTCAACTCAAGAAGGTCGCTGCCGCAGATGGACAGTTTGTCATAGACAAGCCTGTTCCTTGGACAGCAACGCGTTGTGCAAAGGCACTCGATATCCTGCAACCTGCCACCATTCGATACCGTCATGGAATCTCTTTGGTTGTCGGTAATGGCGAGAAGGTATCCTTGGGTGGACACGTCATTTTTCATAACTCCTCAACATCTTCCTCAGAAATCGGATGTGTTCGCGAGATTCTAATATCAGATTCTTGCCGGCGTGTGCAGCATGTTGCTGTTCAGAGATTTACTTTTGGACCTGCCTTACATCCCTTGCTTCACCTCCCCGTTCTTGAGCTCACGGACCATGACGTTGTCATTAGCCCCCAAGTAAGTTTTGACATATCTCCAATTCAGAGTCCTTACAATGCCCGATGTATTTTAGGACATCATTTGTATCGTAAATCTTCAGCACGACTGCATTAAAGCACAGTGCACAGATATTAGTCAACGCCATGTTCATCAAGAACGAACCGAGACTGCGCGTACAAGGCCTGTCGTTCAGCACCAACCCTCACCGTTTTACCTTCTCAATGCTTATTCGATTCACAATCACACTCAGATTCGATCCATTATCCCTCAGTCTCTCCGTGATACACCACTGAGGGTCCTCAATGTGGCAGATGTCCGTCTTGCAGCAGCTCGTCAAATTCGGGAGAAGAAAGCAGCGAAAAAAGCTGGTGAAACACCAGGTGCTGCACCTGTAAGTGCACCGCCCGACGATGTGGCTGGAGTCCCTGCAGTGTTCGATCGCCCAGCAGCAAAGGCGGCCAGCAAAGCAAAGCCAACACAGAAAGCAAAAGAGAAGGTACCTCGTCCACGCGCAAATCCACGACACCCCACAATCATTCAGCCAGCTGCGTCTTCAAGTCACCAGCTCCAACACCCCTTATGGCACCAGTCGCTAGCGGATCTTCCTGTGTGCCATCACCACTGGCACCTACGCCATCGATGCATCCGCCCACAATGGTGCCATCGCAGTGGCAGCAATCTCTCATTCCTTCATCCAGAGTCCCCCCCTCCCAACACCTGTTGCACCCGCTCCCAACGACATTGACATGGCAATACCACCATCCCCCGCCAACACACGCTGGTCAATATGCTGTTACTCAGCCCCTCCATTCGGACTATCCGCAACAACCCTCTTACCCAGGGCAAGTACCCTTTCAACCTTCTGTGCCAGCGATGACACCGCACGTATGGAACCCTCGAGCCGATCCATCGCATCACGACCAGCTCAGAAGACTACCTACATGAAATTCATCTTCTTGGACAAATTTGCATGTTTGTCTTTGAAGTTCTTTCTCCAGCAGTCAGGTGCTTACCTTCCGGATTCTTCGCCAGATTAGCATGCTTGTCTTTGAAGTTCTTCCTCCAGTAGGTCTTGCCTTTTGGATTCTTCGCCGCCGAATTCGCATGCTTGTCTTTCAAGTTCTTCCTCCAGTGAGTCCTTGCCTTCCGCATTCTTCGCCAGATTAGCATGCTTGTCTTTGAAATTCTTCCTCCAGTAGGTCTTGCCTTTTGGATTCTTCGCCGCCAAATTTGCATGTTTGTCTTTGAAGTTTCTCCTCCAGTGGGTCTTGCCTTCCGGATTCTTTGCCAGATTAGCATGCTTGTCTTTGAAATTCTTCCTCCAGTAGGTCTTGCCTTGTGGATTCTTCGCCGCCAAATTTGCATGTTTGTCTTTGAAGTTTTTCCTTCAGTGAGTCCTTGCCCTTTGGATTCTTCGCCAAATTCGCGCGTTTGTCCTTAAAATTCTTCCTCCAGTGGGTCCTTGCCTTTTGGATTTTTCAACAAATTCGTGTGTCTGTCTTCGAAGTTCTTCCTCCAATGTTCAAGGGCAAGCTATGGTGGCATCGTTGGATGGTCCAATTTTTTCTATATACCATTTCAGATACTTTACATATACAAATACTATGATGCCGCATGATTTTTACTTCTGCCCAGAACACATCAAGAGTCGCCAAATTTTTGTCAAGACTCGAACGACAACCAAATAAGTTCAAATCCCTATTGCCGACAACGTGTTCAGTTCAGTCACCACCCAGCTCGGAGGTATTATCTCGGCACAAACTTGCGCACTTGAAGCTGCCACTCACGGCGAGCGACTTTTGGTGCTGTGACAATGTTTCAACGTGGATATCGTCTGCGTCTGCCCTCTGGTGATGGCCAAAGTTTAGGGTTACCTTCGCAAGGAGCCCAGTCATCGAGGCCACGGTCAAACACGGGAACTTCATTCACCGGGTCTGTCAGGAATAGAAGTATCACAACCCGACCTAAGCAGCAGCAGACATTTGTCTGTTGGAGAACCCGGAAGTAAGTCCTCAGAGACGAGTTATGGTTAAACTTAACAGTGCACTTTGTAGACATTTCGCGGCCCCAAAGTTCTCGCTCTACTCATAGCAGCGAAGGCATAGAGATACCTAGTCTTGGAATTCAGCCTCCCTCCAGCCCGACATCGTCACTTGATGAGCCAATCAGCACGGGTATTCGTCGACGCAGGGACAACGAACCTTCCGGCCATGGGGATCCCACCAAACTCACACCTCAACGTACAAAACGCTTGAAAATGCATGCGAAGAAAAGTTGTGAAGAAAATGAGGTTCCGCATGAAGAAGTTATGACTTTCATTGATGTATTAAGTTCTCATTGGACGGCTTGTTCGTCGCGTTGGCTTACTTGATGCAGTCTGGCGATATTTTCTATATGCTCGTAGACCTGAAGATCACCCTCATCAAACTTTGTCAGGGAAACAAGGCCAGGAGAATGCAGGAATTAAAAGATGCGTTGGAATTGAAGGACTTCGAGGTAATGATATGGTACTTTGCTTTTTGTTATTTGCTGAACTTGAATCATAGAATGGACTTAACAACCGCTTGTTTGCTTGCATGTTGTCACCGAATCTCACAGCGTATGTCACTGACACACAGTCTCATATCATGGTTAGGCTCTAATATTCGCTATCTTAAATGACACAGCTAACATATTTCAGGACTTCATCGTCAAGAATAGGGATATCTTCAAAATCCCCCCTGAACTTCTTGACGATGTTGAGCTTAGAGCTCAGTTAGGTAAGGCGGTCACGAAGCTGCTCACAAACATTCGTAGTGCCATTAAGACTGTTGTAAGTCTCGCTCGACTTTTTGACACAACTTCAATCATTATAATTAAATTTAGCTCACCACATCGATTGTCAAGCGCACGAGTGTTGCCGATGTGACCAGGTCGCTTGCACGTAGTGGGTCTGGCATGGAGGTTGATTCTACTCACTGGAACAGGATTGCACTACTCGTAAGTCCTACTATCTTTAATGTAATATCAACATTAATTGGTGAGGACAGCGACGTCTCCTGCGGATTTTTCTCATCAGTGTCAGCGATTACAAAACTGCTTCCATCAAGGATTTATTTTCCCCCTACCTTATTCCATCGCTCAAGCAGGATTTACGGGACAAAGTCACACGCGAGCTCAATATCGACATGGAACAGCTTGAAAGAGATTTATTCGACGCTGATTTTGATAATGCGCCTAGGACTGATGTCAATCCAAGCCAAGTTCCCACAGGCACTGAAGTCAATGGCAGTCACGCGCCCAGTGCTGGGAGGGACCAGAACGATCACGACATTACCTACCAACAGCTTGTGGATCAAAGTGGAGTGCAGCAGGATGATTCGGACACCAATGGAGAGGACAATGAATTAAACGTGAGCAGCAGCGCAAACGGTGCAGTTCTACTCGACGACCCACTTGACTCCGGATTTGGACTGGTCGAAGGCATGCCAATACGGTACAACACTACAATGAAGTTCTGGAACTTCGTCGACCACTCACTCTCAATGATGCGCAAGATGGCCACTGAATCCTCCCCAATCATCACCGAGCAGGAAAAGGAATTGCAAAAGTATGTATTCATATAGTCAGCGACATTAAACGGACTGATCTATGATTAGGTTGTTCATCGAAATCTTCCAAGCTGATCTCGCCGAGTTTCCTGGTAGCAAGAAGGTCTCAAAGCTCATTTCAAAGACCAACCCACGCTGGCAAACCACCATTCAGTCCAGACTCATTTGGTAATTTCAATATACTTTCATTTATTTTCACCGCTCCCTCCAGCCTCATCCTTAATCTTATTAATACTCGAGCTTGCCTGTAATCGTTTGGTACATGAATAATACATTCGTTGCACTTTCCATGATCCCGTTTATTGTACTCCCTGTGATTCCCAATAGTGTATCAGTGCGAAAAAAAAATTCAAGCAGTACCCAGTCAGCATATCAATAAGCACATTCTATACATGTTCCAGTATCATACATACGCCAGAAATGTATAGCTTATACACTGGCCAACTAGCATATCACCAATGCCTGGGTCTCAGTATATGATCTATGCTTGTGAAACAGGATAGTTCCGGTGCTCGGTCTCAGTACGTAACGTGCACCCGAAACCAGCCAATGGATTTATAGCCCACAAGCATCGCTGTTTGTGATCTAGCATCATTCCTTTTATGTCGGCCTACGAGTCCACCAAATATGTATTATATAATTATATATAATATACACGACGAAATTTATTGTGGGGATATCGGACCAATAAAAGTTCTATAACCCTATTTTTAGGCATAGATCCTATGCTTTTTTCGATTGGCGGTGTAGCAACGCGTGTTTGTATTCACGTGACATAAGGACGTCTATCAACTTCTTTTCTCCGAGTCGGAGTACAAACTTGGTTTGAGGTGTCTTCCTCACGAATTGACTTCCTCGCCCATCTCCCGTTCCCTTTCACACTCAAGTCTTCATTTTTGCAATGTCGACATCAAGTTGGCCAACGCCTTAATATGTGCGGTGTCAGTGACCGTCTTTCTAGTAGACGAGTACGTCGATTGGTCCATTGCCAACTCTCTCGTGTTGAGCACTAGCGCATTGATAGCCTCCCCTAGTCAGACTATATAGAAGGAGTCGGACGTTTCTTCTTGATTATAAGTAGCGTGTGGTATATATTAGTGGGAATTATTGATTCACTTCTTCCAATACATCTCAGCCCACTCTTCATCTAAAACACCCAGACTTAAACCGTCCATCGATCCAGCTTTCTCGTCGTTTTCTACCCTCTTCGTTGAATTTGCTCCCTCAGGTCATCAGTTTCGATCCTGTAATATGCCTGACATTTTCTTATAAGCTACAATGACAGCTTTAGTTCTCTCCGATACACTCGATGAGACGCGTTGAACTCCCAACGCTCTAAATGCATGGTCTACTGTAAACCTTGTCGCCTCCATGCTATTACCCTTTCCCAAAAAATTTGGAAGCATCGCTATCCCAAACAATCCATCCCGGTTCTTCACAGGCTCTACTACTTTGATGACGCATTCCTCCATGAATCGTCCCGTTTCCCCAGGAATGATGGTGAACCAGATGGTCGAGTTCTCTGCGAGAGTTTTGAGGGACTCTTTGTATTTCGTTGGTCGCGGAGATGGGTCCGACAGTTATCCCTCGCATTACACGAGCATCGCTGCGGAGCGCAAGAAGGTTATCTAGGTCGTTGACTTCAAATCCACGCAAGACTAGGCATTCTGTTGTGATATGACTGCGTACGCGCGATCATTATAGCTCTTCGGTGAGTTTGTATCGCCCTGTTATGACTCGGTTTCTGGTACCCTGTTATTAGCCGGACCTTACTCAGTTCCTTTAAGCAACTTCAAATGCTGAGCAAGCGGCCTGAACACTCTAACGACATTCACAACGAAAAGACACCAGACTCCACTTGACATGTTCGCTTCAGTTTAATGTTGCAGCCATTGTCAAGCCATATATAACGGCCTCAACATATCTTCCTGCATGTTTCCCTTCCGTTACTCCTCTTCTACCTTTAGTTGTGTGGGTTCTGTCTCTTCACAATTTTGACATGTTAGCTAATCTATTTCTTGCAATTTTTAACCAATGCAGACTTGATGACTATATATGAGATTCATCTAAATCACCACTGACGCCAGTTACGCCAACTCAACGCACATGATCGTCATTGCCGGTTGTAACGTCTGTCCATCGTATATTTTAAGCGGAATGTGCTCGCGCTTTGAATACATGTTTCGGAAGACGTCTATATCGCTATGTTAAACCTTTCTGCGGATGCATAGCAAGATTTACAAAGGACCTTTTACATCATCAATCAGAGTGGTAGGAAAGTTCGAGGTAAGTCCCATAGAGAAAAATTGAACAGATAGTAGTCCGACTGACGAAACACAAACATGGCTTCGGAAGGACAAGGTCGAAAGTAAGAAATCTGTATTGCCGGCCCTATAGCGAGGTTGTGGGATGTCGAGATGGGAAAGGTCATCGCAAAACGGACAGGGTACGGATATGCCGTCAACGGTGCGCTGGGGTACAGATGGTGGGCGCTAGTGATGAGCAGATCCTATGAGGGGATATAGTGAGAATAAGCAAAATGATATTTTGACGCGTACAATGTGAGTAATAATAATTTCACCATCATCTCGGGGTCACATCATGATGGTGGCGTCCCAATCATTACTACGGTGATGGAGTTGAACCTTTTATCTCCACTGCAAGCTGTGCTTGAAGTCAATTGTGTGACAGGTGTGCCCCTCTTGCTATCAGCACTGCAATGTGCAAACCAATTAATACTTGGATGCCTTGCGGGATACAGAGATCACAGTCAACAATGTCTTCCTCAACGGAGGACCTCATCCCACAATTTGACATCGAGAGGACATTCGGGGCGCTTTTTATTGGGGTTATCGTCGCAGCAGTGTTCGTAAACGATTTGCTCCTTATGCAGTCAAAGCTGTGCATATCTTGTCGTGCTGACTTATTTTGCGGAACAGTCTTTTTGGTCTAAGCAGCGTTCAAGCTTTTGTCTACTCTCAGACACATAGGGGCACAGGGATAACATTCTATAAGCTGGCTGTACGTTTAAACCACCTTTTTGTTAATCAGGCTGTTCTTAACGCCATGTTAGGTCATCTGGCTCTGGTAGGAGTTGTGATTATCGAGCGCGTCGAGATTACGGAATTCCCCGAAATCTTAGGATACTTGATGCTCTCCACATGGCCTTCATCATCCATTGCGGCTATTATTATCTAGTGAGCAACTATGCAAACATCGGTGCGCTCCTGGATGTTGTGTGGAGTTTCAAGGTGAGTTCTTACTTTGGTCTTCTGTGCAGCCCTTACTATGATATTAATGGGCTTATACAGCTTCAGATAATAATGGAGGTGAGTTGCATTTGCTAAGCTCTGTGATGTGCCTCAGTCACATACTCTACAGGTTTTAATCATTCAAGGGGTACATTCGTACGTTCGATTTGCAGAATATGATGTGTGACATCTAAATAACACACTATTGCACCATAGCCTGTATCTTTATCGTATATGGATATGTCTGTGTTTCTCTGTTGATAAATTTCTGCAACTGATGCAATGTACCCAGTCAGCAAAGGCCGATCAAGAATCCTCCCTTTCACAGTGGTAAGTTTACATTTGATGTAGGTTCTGCAGCATTTCATTCTGTTGATCCGTTGTTAGGGCATAGTTATAATATCGAACTCAGGTAAGTCTGTTACCTCGAAATGCTCTTTATTCGATCTTGAAGATCCCTTCAGGCGTTGCCATCGGTAATTGTTTAAATGATACTTTTGTTGTTGGTTTATTATTTTAATTTAATGTCAGCTCTCATTTGGGCCATGTGAGTCAAACTGTGTACTCTTCAGCTACACAAAGCACTAATAGTGAATAGATATCAGTGCCGAATGTTCTCGGAATTGATTAAAATCGAGTGGGCGACATACCTAACTTTGAGCACGATCACTTTTGCCGACTTCGTTATCGCATCATCACTATGCTACCTCCTGACTACCTCCCGCACCGGATTCTCTAGGTAAGGATCGGTCCATTCATTACCTAGCTCTGAGATACTATTGACACGAGATACCTAGCACCGATTCCTTGATAACAAAGCTCATGGTTTACGTCATTAATACCGGCTGTCTGACGAGGTATTCCTCCTTCGAGACTATCCCATATCTTAACTCATATTTCATGCAGCGTATGTTCGATGGCAGCTATAATCACAGTAAGCTTCCAGAGATTGTATTGACCATGTCTTCTCTGAGGGTCTACAGTGTGCAGCCATGCCGACCAACCTCATCTTCGTCGCTATGGAATTTTTATTGGCTAAATGTATGGCAAAAACCTTTTCCTAGAATCGTGCTGACCAACGGTCATGTTTCAAGTATATGTCAACTCGTTTCTCGCACTCCTGAATGCACGATACTACGCGCAGATTAACACAGACACTAAAAATCCTCACCCATTCCACGATCACCATGGGGTCTACCGTCCGGAGCAGCACGTTAGGGCATCGGACGACGACGAGCTCCAGGTACCCCGGAAGGACGTGTTTAAACATCCCGACGACGAAGTTGTGCATCCTTCTCAATCTGTCAAGGTCGGTGCTAGTTGTTGTGTTATTGTGAACTTAATGAGACGCTTCAGCCACAAACAGTCGATTGCGGCGACAACGGAGATGAATTCTTTCTTGTCTATGTGATAGATGAGCATGCATATAGTATTGTATAGGTGTCATAGGACATTTATATTGGGAGCTCTTATCAAATGATACACAATGGCGGGAAACAAGAGGGAACCAATCCACTAAATTAATATCTGTAGGCTGAATGCATCATTACCGGCTTGGAATTATATCTATTATTAAGTTACTCGAGATAACTTGCATAAAGAGAGTTGGTTAGCGACTTTTCATGGCGGGGACTCAGAGTTGCGGGTGTAGTATCAGTTTGATAGGAGTTGTTGGGCCGACACTACAGTAAAGTAAAGTATCGATCTTTTTCGCACGATGTGAATTTACTTCATCCTGAGGTTGAGAACCCAAGTTGCAAAGTGTCGACCCTAGTGGATGTGTCTGAGATGGTCACCATGACATGATTGGTTCATCCTGGCATCGCAAGGCACTACCAAAACCGAAGATAACGAGGGTGGGGTCTACATCAGAACAAAGCATGTGAGCACCACACCAAAGTAGGAAGCTTCTAAACACAGCAGCGGCCGACGGGGGCATATATAGTTGTCCGTGTGCGAAGGGATCCTTACCGTGGTCAAGGACCACTAGAAGGACTCATCATTCATGGACTGTTGAATAGTAGATTCGAGGGATTGTATTGACATCCCTCAAAGACAGTACCCGTGTCGATGCTTAGGTAGTGTCACATGAATTTCAATAGGATATAAATGCCTGATAGATGAGCAGCTAGGATGCGGTGGTACACTGGTAACACCAATGATGCGTCCCGTCGACTGTTAGATGCGAACCAGGATTGATATAATCCGGGCTCGAGCTTCGGAGAGACAACGCGCCGTATTTTTTGATGGCTCACCTCATCTGCTCATCTCGACTGAGCATTGCCACCTGACAGTCGCTTCCCACATTCAAATACTCATCGATATCAACAATCGCAAACATTGCTGATGGGTAATCAAGTAAAAATTCAACAGAGCTTCCATTTACTTGTCTTGTTTGATTAATGTCCAATTCGATATCTTTTGATGGTCTGGCCGCCTTAGTAATACCTGTGGTACTGGTACCAAACCTCGCATTTACTCATGATCAAGGAATCCCTTCGGATGAACTTATGATGGTGATACAGACTCCTGCGAATATGAATTGTTTCATCCTCATCGTAGAAGATGCAACTATCACTGACCAGTACCATCATTCATCACAGAAACAGATGCTGACCTCATTGTCTTGGGCTTCAGGATATATAACTTGGTGGAACTACTGCGATGCTGGTAGAATTAGCCTAGTCAACAATCCCAATGGATTCCACAATGCGAGACCTCATTCCACATCTTCAGCTCGTGGACACGTTTGGGGCACTGTTTATCGGGGTAATCCTCGCAGCAGTGTAAGTGACTGTTCACTTACTATTCAGTAAAAGTTGAATGTTTCCTCTTACGGAACAGTCTCTTTGGTATCACCATCGTTCAAGTTTTCATCTACTTCCAGACGCATAGTGGTACAGGAATAACGTTCTACAAGCTGGTCGTACGTCTATGTTACCTCCTTGTAAGTTCTGCCATTGACTTGGGAGCCAACTTAGGTCATATTGCTTTGGTAAGTATCTCTTCAAGTTGCAATTGTCGGGCACGTCGAGATGACACTAAAATTTTAGGACACTTGACGCTCTGCATCTGGCCTTAATCATTCATATTGTCTATTTTTATTTAGTGATCAACCACACGACATTTGGTGCACTCACAGAAATTATATGGAGTTGCAAAGTGAGTTGCTACTTCTTCCATGCTACTATGTATCATATTGGTATTCTTGTGCAGCTTCAGTCGGTAGTCACCGTGAGTTATATTTCCTAAGCCCTATGGTTTGCCCCAGACATACACTCCATAGGTTATCAGCATTTTTGTGGAACATCTGTAAGTCCAATGTACCGTGTTATATGCAACATTCACTTGATGCTTTACTTGATGCTTTCTTAATCCATAGTCTATATGTTCATCGCATATGGATAGGTATTTCTCCCTATCAACAGATTTCTATGACTTATGCGGCGAACCTAGTTAGCAAGGGCCGATCAAACGTTCTGTTGATCGCATTGGTAGGTTTTCCATTGATGTTCATCTTCCGGCCTTATGTCTCATTCTGCTGATATGCTACTAGGGCATCACCATCATCTTAACTTCAGGTAAGTCCCGTCATCTGGTCACGCTCTTTGCACAAAATTTGAGGATTCTTTCAGGTCTTGCTATTGGTGAGAGTTCATTGGCACTATTATTGCTTCCTCGTTCAATTAACATGATAAAGCCATTATATGGTGCACGTAAGCGAAACAGCAGACTCCTCAAGTGCTCTGAGCGCTAACAGCGAGTAGGTACCAGAAAGTCCATGTAGTAGCCGATTTGAGCAAATTCGAGTGGGAATTATATGCACTATACATATATTTTGGCACTGTTGCCTTTATCGATATCTTTATTGCATCATCGCTGTGTTATCTCCTCGCTATGTCCCGTACTGGGTTCTCGAGGCAAGTTAAAGTCCATACACTGTCACGTCTGAAATACTGACATAGTACTTAGAACGGATTTATTCATAACGAGGCTCATGATTTATATCGTCAATACAGGCTGTTTAACAAGGTATTCCTCATTCCAGCCTACCTCATAACTAGACTCATACCTTGTGCAGTATATGTTCGATGGCAGTTGTCATTACAGTGAGTTCACACTTCTTGTTCTGGCCATCTTCTCTCTGACTTTCTATAGTGCGTAGTGATGCCAAAGAACTTTATATATGAAGCCGTCGAATTTCTACTGCTCAAACGTAGGGCCAAAGAATTCCTCGACGCCGAGGATCATGCTGATTTATGATATCATTTTAGTATATGTCAACTCGTACATTGCACTACTGAACGTGCGATACTACACGCAGCCCCACGCAGACACAACGCATTCTTCCGAATACCATATGCGCCATGACGTCTACCGCCCGAGACTGCACGTTAGAGCATCACAGGATGAGGAACTCCAGGCATCCCGGAAGAGCATATTTCAACATCCCGATAATGAAGTGTTGCATATCACTCGACCCGTTCAAGCTGTCGTGGTGAGTGATTGTGTTTCTGTTGACGATGTTGGAGGAATCCGACAGATCCAATGTGAAAGGGGCCGAAGGATCCGAGATAGGTATGAGGAGGAGAGGATAGGTGCGAGCACAAGCTAAAACGGACACAGACGAGCGACTCAGTGACGTCGGCTCGGGGCCCAAAATTTTCATGTCTATTCAGATCTTCACTCCATCAATTATTGATTAAGAAGGAAACCTGCGTAATGGAGATCTGCTAAAATGAAGCCATGGGGAGTATACGTGTTTCCTTATGCTTGATGATCTACTTGGAGTTAGAGAAACAATATATAGATGTTGGAGAGTTTGCCAAATACCTGACCTCTCTAATCAGAAAGAGATCAAGTAAATGTCAATCATGATTTCAGAGTTGGTCGATTAAGAAGGAAACAATAAACAGCTAGAAGTACAATACAGGAAAGTATAGATCGTTTTGCAGGAAGTAAGTTACTTCGTCCTAAGGTGGTTGAAAACGTAAGTTGACGTGTCTAAGATCGTGACCATGACACGATTGGTTCATCCTGGCATCGCAAGGCACTGGTAGCGAAGATGACGAGGCAGGGGTCTATCAGAACAAAGAATATGAGTACCACAGCTAGCAGGCTTCCGAACACAGCAACAGGTGACGACATGCCGTGGCCTGTAAAGACATTGAAGATTTAACGACATAGAGTTCGGAAACAAGACGGAAGAAAATTCTGAAGAATTAGTGGAGACGCGACTCGTCAAACATTATCGCCACCATCGAGGATAGTCCATTGATATGGAAAGATGCATATAGCGCCAGTTGCAAACCTGAGCGCTTCATCTACACAGCACTTGGCGTAAGGCGGGTACAAAGATAACACATGGGACGAACCTTTAAAAAGACAGTGTGAATGAACAGGTGCCCAACTTCTTCGACTCTAATACAAACGCCCATCAATCATTTCTGCCTGCTTACCAGCGACTTAGGCTAGGTACCCTGAAGGACCTCTTGTGCATTCTCGAATTACACCCGCAACTCATACAGTTCCGAAGTTAACTTCTGGGTGATTGCTGACCGGTGAGTAATGGGATATGCGCTTCTATTAGCAAGAAATGAAGTGAAATAAAATAGTCACATCAACTCACCACCGATGTTTGTTGTCTGTCAACAACTTGCTCTTATTCAAAAATCGCAGCAGATTTCCCTCGCGCATATATTGCATACTTGAGAGCTCCAGCGCCGACCATGTCTTCCCAGACCAATAAGAATCAAGAGATGCCAGCGATCATGCCCTGCAGGACGATGCGAGGCCATACCGACAGGGTACACGGTGTTTTGCACCTGCCTGAAAGACGACACATCATCACATGTTCATGGGACGGCTCACTCCGACTATGGGACCTGGAGGGCAATGCACAGATAGGTGAGGATTGGCGAGATGACAGGGAGAAGAATGCAAGGGTGTACAGCATGGCATTGTCTCCCAACGGCACGATGCTTGCCAGCGGAAGTCAAGATGGGAAAGTGAGGTTGTGGAATATCGATACGAGAAAGGTCATAGAAAGATGGACAGGGCACACTAACCATGTATTGTCTGTATGCTGGAGTGGGGATGGTAAACGAGTGTTGAGCGGATCCTCGGATGGGACAGCAAGAATCTTAGATGCCAAGAGCGGCAAAACAGTCTTGAACATCAAGACCGGGCACGAGCGGGTGTATGCGATGATTTATTCGCCCAACCAAACAAAAATTGCGACAGTAGGATACAAAGAGGACGCTGTAAAAATCTGGGATGCGAAGACGGGCAAGCTTCTCACCACACTCAAACACGATAACATAGTTTTAAGCTTAGCATCATCAACAAAAGCGACAAAATCATTAATGGCCAAATATGCTAATTTACCTATTCTATTCCAATGCCAACCTGCTATGGACATTGTATGCGCATAGATTCGGGGTGAAATAATTCGAGGCATTTGTATGACTCTACCAGCCTGGCAAGCGTCTTGTATGTACATTCATTTAGCGTAAAATAATTTAAGCCATTTGCATGATGCTGCCAGCCTGA
This sequence comes from Suillus cothurnatus, assembly GCA_016758765.1. Lineage (NCBI taxonomy): Eukaryota > Fungi > Basidiomycota > Agaricomycetes > Boletales > Suillaceae > Suillus > Suillus cothurnatus. Next base: position 11,001 of record JABBWL010000445.1, on the reverse strand, counting down.
GATACACCTTATAAGGTTGGTAAAATATTTTCAAGGGCATGCAAGGGCATTTATATGGGCATATATCATAAGTAACAATATCAAAGCTCGCCATAATCATCTGCCTCATCCTCGTCATCCTCCCCATCCTCGGCCCCCAGGACAGCATCATCTACCTCACTGGTGGCACCTCCATCATCCCCCCCATCTTCGTCTTCATTCTCATCACTTTCTTCAATCTCCTCGATGCCATCATACCCATATTCTTCTATCTCATCCGACTCATATGCCTCCTCATCCGAATCAAGCCCTGGCTGCTCCGCACCTTCAATCTTGGTATCCTCCATCTCAGCATTGGCATGCAACTCTCCCTCATCCAAATCAAACTCTGCATCTTCGATCTTCATATCATCCATCTCATCATTGAACTCTTCTTCAGCATCGGTCTCCCCTCCCTCGTCCAACTTGTCACAGTCAGATAAGAACCAGTCGGTAGCTTGCCGGGTGGATTTGTGTCCAACTCCGCCTCCACGAAAACGCATCATCATATCTCGATCGACGAACCTAATGGGGTTCTAAGGTAAGACATGGTGGCGTTAATAGACAAGAAAACTTACATATTAACATAAAAAAAGGTCCAATCTTCATTGTTGTTGTGAGTTGGACGTGCAATTGAGGGTGGAAGAAGGGTGTCAGTGTGACCGTAGTGAAATGTGGGGACGAGATGAATTCCACGGATGACTTGCTGTGGGTCCAGGAAACCAAAGGCTCCAGGGTCATCACTTGGAATAAAACCTACCCGTTCGAGCCTCTTTGCCTTCCAACCAGCAGTGTAGGGGTGCCATTCTGTTCCAGGATCTCGGCCGAACCATCGGACCCAAAGGAAGTCCATTTGCTGGGGTTCACGGGATTTTGAGTGCTCGCCAGTGTAAATAACGAGTGCATGGAATACGCCAAGAATTCGAGCATACCAGTAAGGGTGGCCGTCACCACCATCCTCATGTGCAAGGAGCATGATATCAGCATTGGTCCAGGGATTAAGGGAATCTTGATTACGGCGCAAGTCATAAGTTGTGTAATTGACCCGGAGAACCTTGTGGCGAAATATTTTTTCACCGATGAGTATGATCATGCTGCGCTCAGCAGATGTGAATTCTCTCTCGTCTCCGTCATATTCTAGCCCACGCAGGCGGGAGAGTGGATGGTCTTTTAGTCGAGGTAGAAAGTTCTTGTGTGCATTGTTAGTAGACTTCTATTACATGTAGACAAGACAACTTACATTCAACGCAGGATCACTCTCATGTTGCGCCAGCCACTTGTATATATTGACGTGATACCGAGTGCTGTGAACACCGACGAGTCAAACGGTTCTATCCTCGTGTGAGTAAGGCAAAGTTCACTGCTGGCATAGCTAAGCAGCAACGTCGCGAGCGTATTCTGTTCAAGATGGCAGAAGGATCTCCCTATGAAGTGAAGGGAAAGGGTAAGCAAGACGCAGGCAAGGAGAAGAGCAAAGTACTTCAGTTGTCCTCTCCTGATGCACCTGCGCTGCGCTTCGAGGACTCGGAACCACTACCTTACAGTGATCCAGAATGCCACTATCACATCTCCACCATTCTCCCTGTAACAAATTTGTAAGTAAGTGTAGTTAAAAAAACAAAAACATACCGGCTGTGTCGAGTAGTTATCACTCGTTCCAAACTTTCGGATTGCTTCCACATAGTCACCAAGGGCATGGAGCTTATAAGTTTGAAAATTAAAGTATCGCACTTTTGGACCGCTCGTCTGCTGACCAGACCTTCGATGTCCCTGGTCAGTTGAGCCTCTGGTACCTTTTGCAGCCTTGTTGGCTTTACGACAACCTCGCACAGCTTCTTCACTTGGAAGATCCTTTGTAACATACTCCTTTGCTGTCGCCTTCATGAAGCTCCTGAGAAACTGACCGAGTCATGTTGTTGATGAGTCAAGGAAGTTGAGAGTTGTGTCAGTGTGCATGCGCAGCTTCGCCAGACCATGCCACGTAGCAAGCTCGAATAAGAGGTCGAGGAGAGACTCGTTGTAGGGTGATGGGAGGAGGCCCTCGAATACTGGTATAGCACACTGAAGATAATGTAAATAGGTGTTGTAAACTACTGAATAAGAGACATACCTGCAATAAGTCTTCAAAGTCTCTCCCTGCAAGGCGCTTCATTCCAGAAGCGTTGTTGCTAAAACGACGTATTGTTCCATGACCAAAGGTTGGAACTTGACGAAATCTTCATGGACATTATGAGAAGAATCTCGCACATGTGAAATGATACCTCACCTCCGATTCAGCTTTTGAATGGTCTCTTCACCATATGCGTATAAAATGCGAAGTAGGTGAGTAAACACTGCCTTCCACACGCCCAGTTCAAACTCATGCAGGAGGTCAGGGACAAACAGTTCATAGAAATTGAAGCCGAAGTGTTTCAACCGAGTCGAGAATGCGCTCTAGAGTGCAGTGAGTCAGGCTGGCCATGGGCTGATGATAAATGGTACTTACGAGTGTTGGAATGAGTGATCTGGGACCAAGGTTATCCTTCACACGCTTGCTAGTTATATTTACTCCCTTCCTGTACAGCCAGTCTCGAACCATGGTTATTGTTGACCAGAGCCAATGACTGTCTTCACAAACATAACGCTCTCACCTGCATCGATCGACCTTCTTCCCCAAATCCCCAATCTTGCTCTTCAAGGTTAAGCAGCGGGGGCATGGACACTGGGCTAGAAACTTTATACAAGCAAGTAGTGTCCTAAATAGTAAGATAAGTCGCAATCCAAAAGATAAACTTAGAACACACTTCTCGGGATAGTCAGCAGAATAGGTAAAAAAGCAAGGAAATATTCGCCGTCGAATCCCATCAAGGCATTCGATTATGATGCCGAATTCATAGGCATGCATAAAGTCATCGTCCATGAGGAGTAGCCAGATGGCCTGCATGAGCTTGTGACGACAGTGCGTAAGAACCTGTGCTGTAGCGGCTTTACCGAAAGTATCACGATAAAAGTCTTGTATCGTGTCAGAAAGCTAGTGAATGAATTAGAGAATGTACAATTACTGTTTCTCGTTTGTACCTTGGGTATATATGCAATATGATGCGCAGCAAATGCAGATGTTTTACCTCGTATATACTTTGATTGATTTCCGAGAAACAGATATATCGGCCAAAGAGATGCTGTCCCAAAGCTGGCAAGATGGGTAGAGTCAGACCAAAGCATGATAGCGGCTACTACAGTCTCTAGGGTACACCCATCCTCGCGTGGTTGAGAGCATATACGATCATGTTCTTCAAGCATCACAGGAGAAGTGTAGATTTCGGAATAGATATGTTTGGGAGGCGCGTCAGGACTGGGGAGATAGTGTTGTTCAAAAGGTGTGAAATGAAAATGCTCAGCCGATGCCTTGTGGAAAGCATTTTTGATGACTTCGATAGGACGACGGTAAAATAGACCAGGAACAGAAAATTCTGGTGCATCCTCCAGTGACTCATGTGCGACTCCATCTGCGGGAACACGGATCTTCACACTCGTCTCCTGCCAACCGTCATTTGCTGAGAACAATGAGCGAATGTCTTCTGGATCACCATGGTACATATCTAGGCGCTCAACCTCCTTGGCAGCATGGAAACCCCGAAGATCGGCCCTATCAAACTCCTTCACCAGGATCACTTCATTGATGAGACGATCCAGTTCCGCCAATGACTTCATATTAGACCCACTATAAAACCAGCACATCAAGAGGAAGGTCGTGACATTGAGAAATGGTGCGAAATAGTTGACATTTATGGCCTGCATGGAAGATCCAAAACCAGACCACCATGGCCGAGCACCGATTAGCTCGCGCCGTTGACCAAATGTGGATGCATCAGATACAGATGCCAAGGACACCAGATCATCTGGACTGTGAGTAGCACGATTGCCATGATAAGTGCGATAAATGCCGTAGTGGTTGGGATCAGTGTGTATGATAGAATCGTCTGCATCTACTAGAGGGATAGGAACAGCTGGTTCCACTTGAAGTTCGTCATCAGGGGGCTGCGGGAGAATGATAGCCACAAGGGGAGGCTGTTCATCACGGAAGCGCTTGGGCAAGCGAATATGACGGCCTGGTCTCCCAGAAGGACATAATGGAGGAGGTGAAGGGCTTGCAGGCTGGGGAAGCTGCATATTGATTCAGTAATTAGAGGACGCAAAGGGTGCAGTATGAACGGGTATATTATCCTCAACTTCAGCAGTACTCTCTCGAATCTCTTCTCGCCTACGTTGAGCATCTTCTACCTCTTCTTGGTGCTGAACCTTTGCAGCTTCCTGGACTTCAATATTGTGGCGTCGTTTCTTGAGTGTATCAGAGGCAGCACCAATGACCCTTTTACAGTATCGTTTGTGTGTAGAGAGGGATCGACTGTCATCAAAAACGCGCCCACACCCTAGGCACTTGTGAGTTGAGGGCATGGGTTGTGGAGTTATCGCTCACCTGCAAAGGATAGCGATCATGATATAAGGTGAGCGATTGATGATAGGGCTGCGGACCGATAATTCATCAATCTCATACTTGATCTTAGCTTCCAGTCGTGCTGCAGACAGAATCGCTTGATTGAATTCAAAAAAAACTTATTACTTATGCAGTGATGCACGTGTTCAGACTGAACTGGATTGGTGACGCGCAGATGGAGATGGGTTGGAGGTACTGACAGCAAAAGCAAAGAGAGGCTATGCTGGAGTGTGTATCAGCCAGCCATGACAGCAACATTAGATCGAGCCTTCAAACCGTCCATAAGAGCAAGCAGTTGCAGCTATATTCAAAAATACAAGTAGATAAAGGGTCTGAGCGAGCACTAGACAAGGACTCGGAGAATATGATTAGGCCGCTGAGAGTGGTAGTACTAACAAGACGTGCCGAATCAAACATTCAAACTCAGCCGCAAATTCAACCTCAGACGGCAAATTCCGACGGTGCTGAACTTCCAGTGCTGATGCGTCTATCTGTTTTCTTATACATTTTCATAGACCAACCCGAATTCAAAGTCAGCCGGAAAATTCCGGTTGTTGGCAAATGACCGGCACACAATTCCTTGACGCTTATCCCTTAATCTTATATACCAACTATATAATGCCTAATATTATTGATACCAAGGAACCCCTTGATCTGGCCAACAGAACAAAGTTCTTCCATGACAATGTTGTCATCCTGGAAATCGACAATCTGCTGTCCGGATGGCCAACTTACGTTCTTGACTTTACACCTGAACGTCCAGGCCCGCTGGTATGTGCTTGATTTAATATCTGAATGGCACATTACTGATATTAGTGATGTGAATACTATAGAAACTTATCTTGCAGTTGAAGGATGCTTCTGAGTTCAGGATTGTCGAAGATGGAGACAGTGACAATGAAGCAGAAGGAACTCTACCACAAGCCAAGAGGTAAGTTACGTTTTTCATCTCGTTTATGCACTAACATATTCTGACTTTCCAGTGAATCAAATCCCATTACCGAGGAGGATCCAGACATCACAATGGTCTGTGAGGCAACTCAGGAGCACAGGTAAGTCTTTTGATTCATGCATCTGTGTCAACATCAGCTCAGCAATAACACCCCCAGCAGCGATACGCCCGAGCACATCAGTGCGAAACCTGTTGTGTTGCATGTCGTCCGGAAGGACACACCCACCATAGTCCATATGCGGGAGAAGTTTGGGAATGATGATGGCTACACATGGCCCCCCCACCACGGGTTCAGGGAGATCTCTGCCAGAACATGCATCACTCAAACCGAGGCGCTCATGGCCTTGCCCGCTGCTGTGGTGGCCTTGAAGCTTAACTAGTTTTTTTTTCAGTTCCGAGTCTTGGCAGTTTTTGTTGGTCTCTTCGGTATGTGTAATTTGCCAGTCTCTCACTCAAGTTTTGCTGTCGTTCACCCATATGCATATGTACTGTAATGCTCACACTTGTACTGTGATTGTGAAACAAATTGTATTTCTTGTTGAATGGTGCGCATATAGTCACTGACGCTAGACCCAAACAACATGTCAACACTGGTAAATTAGAACTCCGATCATTATCAATACCCAAAGTATACCTTGCCCTTGACCGTTACCTCCATCATGCCCTCAACGACCTCTTCATCTCCACCTCCCGATGATGCTGCCCCAGGTCCAAATCGTATGAGAGCAGTGCTTGATAGCTTAGAGAACCTGCAAGGCGGTCGGAAAAGGAAAAGAACGTAAGTGATTTGTGAATCGTTCGATAGGTAGCGCTGATATGATATAGTGATGCTTTAGATCCCTTTTTGAAGGCTGCAAGAGCTTTTCCTCTGCTCCATGATCCCTTTGTGGATATTGGCGCTGTATTCCATCATGGGATTAGAGCCGATCATGGAGAAGAACTTACCGATGAAGACGAAACACCTGAAGAACAGTAAGATATCTTTTCTTTTGATATATATTCATTTAACTCATGTTGGCTTCAGTAGGGACCGCTTATACCGCATCAATGTTTTCCGTGACTTCATCAAGCGCATCCCAGCCATCATCACCACACTCAGCAGCTTCGAGGAAGATCCGGCCAAGCTAGAAGACTTTATTAATGCAGTGAGTGGATATATGCGCTTATATGCACATATTTTTAATCATGCTTCATGTGTAGCTTCGAAATTCTGCTTCTTTGGCATGCGCTGAAGACACCTGCAAACTGAAAGACCTGTGTCCATCATTTTTACTCGACAACCCTTCGAAACCTGGTGCCGCTTTGGACCCCCCTATCGTCAAAGGACAACCCAAGTCACTTCGTGGGTGGCACCACAAATCTACTGCACGAGCACTCTGTCCTATGGTCGACATCAAGAAATTTGATGAAGACCCCCAGTATGCTTTTTATTTCATTTTTCGCCTTCACTTACACTTTATTTCAGAGCATTTATGGATGGTATTCTCAATGGCGAGAAGAGACCACCATCATTTAAAAAGCTTCCATCATGTCTATATGACAAATCACTTGCTGACCCAAAATTGAAGCGCGCAGGGTTTCTGCGTGGCAAACCTCTCGAACAGGTACGATTCTTTTTAATTTTGTGACCTTCTTATTTGTGTTCTTGTAGACGTTCCGCGCTATTTTCACAGGACCTCTCACAGCACTTGATCCAACATCACGCTGTAAGGAATCATAATTCTGTGGGCGTGAAAAGGCCATATTTACACGAGCTGTCATTTGATCATTCGCACTATGGAGTTGCATGACACTTCCCTGTATAGCGCGCCAAAGGCGCACGCTTTCCCGCGCTTACGCGCTTCCCGCGCCTACGCCTTCTCGCGCCTGCGCTTAGCGCGCGTTCCCGCGCTCTATCGCCTATCATCCAGGAGGACCGATCCATGTCCGAGCACCCCTCTAGTACGTCATACTACATGCTGCACGAGTGTAACAAGGACTGCAGCGCTATTACATGTCATTACATACTATCGCGCATGTTCTCCCTATCCCTTCCGCATCCGATGAGATCTTACTTAGTATAAAGCCTGATGGTAGCGCTACTATTCATTACTTCCCTTTACTGTACTTCCCTAGCGTTTGGGTTTTACTTTAGAGTAGTAGTCACCATTAGGGCGCACGCCCTGTGGTTATCGCGTTTTGGCTTAGATTAGATCGCCTAATCAAGCCTTGCTTTTTGTCCGCTTCGCCTTTGCTCTCGCTTTACATCGCGCTCGCTTTCACTCACGACACTTCACGCTCATTACGAATCCCTACACCGCTCCTTGCCTTCCGCATCACTTGCGTGCTTTCACGCACCCACGCGCACTATAGGCGCGCGCCTTCCCGCGCTTCGCTTACCTTAGCGCGCGCTTCCCGCGCTCCGCTTACTGCGCATTTCTCATCGCGCGCTTCGCGCCTTTCTATATCCTTGTGCGCATCCCCTGTCTACTTGAGTCATCTCTTATTTCTGGTTCTGTGTGTGGTAGCAGTCCCCTTTAGGGTCGAACGCATCTGTCTCAGACATAGCAGCCTAGGCGCAGCGAGACCCGACATACTGCTTCACCAGCAGTGTTGTTGATCTCACATCTAGAGATTGATTGCGCACGCCGCAGTCAGACTTAGTTCCTTCAACGCAAAGGCACCAAACACCCTAAAGGTGTCATTCATGGTATGACGGAACCTTCCGCCCCTGCTATTGCCTATGCCGCTATCCAGGTATGTCACTATCCTATCTACATTCTGATACTGATATATAGACTTGTCCAGTTGATTGTCTCATTATCGTCTGCAGAACAATGGACATCGCAAGTCACCGGACTCGATCTCTATGAGTTGTACCTGTCAATTGTCGAGTCACTGAAACAGATCAACCATCCTTGGGTGAAAGAGACACTCGACTACTGGACAAAGTTCGTTCGTTTTTGTTTATTACTCACCTTCGTATTCTCATACATCGAAAGGGTGGCGCCTCGGCTGACCCAGACCTCAAGGAGAAGGAACGGCAGGCACACAGCTGCAGCATCTGACGACTCTGACTCCAATGACATGGATGGCTTCCTCGACGATCCCCCACCATCCGAACAACAATGGCATCCCTCACCCCCACCATCCGAGCAACAACGGCATCCCTCACCCCCACCATCCAAGCAACAACAGTGTCCCTCACCCCCACCATCCGAGCAACAACAGCGTCCCTCACCCCCACCATCCAAACAGCAGCATCATCCAACACCACAACACTCACGCCATGCTGACGAGGACGATGACGACAGGCTGACTCCTCCACCTTCGACTCCCACACCTTTGACTCCTCCGCCGGTGGCAAAATCGAAGGCTCCTGCCAAGCGTGGCAAGGCCACTCGCTGAAAACGCTGAATGGTGTACCTCGTTGAAACTTGCTATTCTTGTCAACTCGCACTGTAGTATTACTTGGACTTGTTCGTATCCACTGATTTGTACTATAACATGTTGTCAATGGAACCAGATTGATCAATTATATCTCATATGTGATGACAAGTGTGAGTTACTAACCTGACATTGATGCTATGATATCTGCCAGCAATTAATGAGGGACCTCGCATGCATATTGTAAATTTGCACATATTGCGTGAAAACGCACATATTGCATAGAATTACATACATAGCGTAAAATTGTATGCAAACCATAAAATCTCATTCTTACCGCACCATCCTGCCAACAAGCATTGATGCAAACAGTCGCATATTTGTCAATCTAAAGGTATGTGCAAACCTGACACCTGTATGCACTATCTTGGTGGTGTGGCTTTTGTTGATGATGGACATCAAACAGAAAGAAGCTTTACTCCGGTTCATACAGCCTAATTAGGATATTCAACACAACCACTTGGGAGCAGATCGCCACCCTGGAGGGTCATGAAGCCAGTGCTGCCATCTTGTCTATCACCTTGTTTTCAAACGAATGCCACCTTGCAAGTGCATCAAATGACAAAACGGCACGCCTTTGTGGAATCTCAACACTAACCTCCAAGTTGGACCGCCCCTCCAGCATAAATTTGCTTTATACCATATTTCTTTATCATGTTCAACCATTATAAGATCGAAACTCTAGAACGGTACTCCGCGACGTCCACCTATTCATGCCTGTCGAATACCCCCAGGCTTTTTCGATGGCGCCCAGGTGACTCGTCTACATTTTTTACCAGTTCTTCTTCTGACCTCTGTTCTCCAGTCTTCTACAGGGCGTGGTACATATACTCTTTCTCCTGCACACAACCTTCGCAGTACTCGCCCATCTTTTTATGCCATTCCACGTGCACTTCTCGAACGCCTTTCATCATTCTTCCACCACTCTCGATCCAATGTTGATGCAGCAACCGAACTCCAGCAACGCCCAAGCCGGTCCATATCTCGCGGTCCTCTTATTGTCGGAGTTGCTACAGTACAGGACAGAAAGGTATGGTTTCTTCTCCACCATTTCCAAACACGGTGGTTCGATAATTTCTCTCCAGTCATTGGCTGTTGCTCCGCAGAAGATACAAGAACGTTCAGACAGACGCCCTCCCGGCACTACTGCACCAGATGCAACATCTGCCCAGTCACCACTCATTCATGGTGGGCTCGTGTCGTACTTTTTATCTGCTGTGCATCTCGGCAGGCAACACAAATACAGCAACAGGAGCAAAGTCAAGCACAAGCACATGGCCACGTCCAAGCTCAGCCATCTTCGTCGCATACCGAACCTGCTGCCACCTCGATGCCCACGACACCTTCTGCTCCTCCTACTAGTACTCCACCAAATGCAGCAAACGTGCAGTAACAGCCTCTTCCATTACGTGCTCGCTTCGTTCTTTCTCTCTGTTGTGTGTCTCCATCACACGCTGACGGTCGTGAATGATGTAGGATGTGGACAACTAATTTTGCCTTTTCATCCAGTTCTTTTATACTCTGCTCTCTTTCTTCCTAACTATTGCTACTTCAACAAGGGGGATGTTCCAATATACTCAACGAGGATGAAAGTGGATCAGAGGTCCGCAGAATTTACATCCAGACGAGCAGATGTCATGTCCCTTTTCAATGTTGATCATGACAAGGACTGTGGATCAACGAAAATTTCATTGAAGATCTGGAAAGAGTGTTTGGCTTGTTCTATTTCCATCCTCTACTGCAGGCGGCAGCAGTCAGACCAGTCGACCCCTCCGGGGCGCTCATCAACACGCTGCAGTTCTCGAATCTTCTCACGGCCCTCCTTTCCGTCCACATCCTGGTCCAAGGCAACTTGAGACTCTGTGTCCATCATTTGTTCCCATTACAAATACATCCCCGTCCAGAAAACTCAGCATCAAGCAAAGGTTAGCGTGGACCTTGCAAATGTGCCAATTTCAATGTTGAGGAAGTCGGTGTCGTCATCGGCCTGGCACTGCTAGCTCTGCCCTGCCACACGGTGAATGGCAGAGTTCTCCCTACAACACTACAATCAATGTTCAAATTCGGTCTTTTTGATGGCTACCAACATGTACATTGTACACTGCTGCCAGTATGAAACACTTTCATTCTC